>JANHGL010003584.1:23548-121396 GCA_024611195.1 Ceyx melanurus | reverse complement strand
TGATGGTTTTCGTGAAGTGGCAAAAGTGTAAAGTTTGTTGTATCTTGTTTGGGAAAAAATATTGTACATATTGATACGTATATATAGGTATATATATATGTATATAATTAGAAAAAAAAAAATAGGTACAGAGTTACACAGTGCTGCCCAGTATGGCCTGTTGTCTTCTGCTCTACAATATGCACAGGTTTGTTGAGTGCTCAGTATTTCTAGCTAAGAATTTACTGATGCATCAGATCAACAAAAACAACGAATCAATGTCCTGCATTCATTGCTCTCAAAGTTGAGTTCTTCAGCTGACAGGTGTGAAAACCTGTTCTTGCAAAAGATTGTGGGGCTCCTGCCACTGACATTGTCTAGGGAAGCAGCAACTTCCTTTGGAACACATCCTGGCCACTTTAAATACAATAGTGGTTATTGATTGTATCGCTATAAGACTGTATTTGTGTTTCCTCTTCCCACCTTTCTTCTAGGAGAGTTTTATTTCATATATTAAAAGATCAACAAGGGCAGGCATGAGACAGGGAATTCCTGTGGAAAATTAAGGGGTTACTTTTGCAGTTTAAATTACAGTTGTAATAAATTTGTATGGGAAATGAATTAAGGTGGCTGGCTTTTATGGAAAAGGGATTTATTTTCATAGTGCTTTTTATTATTCATTTAACTCATAGTTTTTGCCTTTTTCTTTTTCTTTTTCTTTTTTTGTTTAATCCACATAGGATTAGTTTCTAATTAATTCAACCACTACATAGGTTGATTAGTGACTTTTAATCTTCGGTCTCTCCTCCTCCTCCATCTGAAGCTTGCTAGTTGGATTTACATTTTTAGATAATTACTTAGAGGCAGCAGTAGAAGTAATAAAAAATGTCACTTGGATGCTTTCCTGTGTTGTCAAAATGTGTTGCACGTTTGTCCAATCATTGCTGAAAAATGCTGCCATCCAGTCCATTGCAGTACATGCTAAATGCTTTTACTGTTACTCTTAGTGGCAAAACCCTGGTTGTGGGTGTAGGATACTATTACTTCCATGGTGGTGTATGAAGCTCTAAATCACTTTGAGGAAGCAGCTTTTCACTGAAGTGTATCAGTCACCTTGAAACTACAGAGAAATTGCTTTAGGACTGTAATAAGAGTGGCTGTCCAGTCAGACTTTCTCAAGAATGTTTTCAATAGCCAATACAAGAATGTTCTAATGGGGCTGAATCTGGAGTATTAGTGTTGTTTTCTCCAAGGCATGTCCAAAAGGTCAAATTTATTTGGACAGTCTCTAAACTACTTATCCTGTATAGTTCAGGATGTGGACCACAGGCAATCAGCTGATTTTCCAGTCATCAAGAGCGAGCAGGGGTCTGTGGGAAGGAGGAAACGGACTAAAATCATCTGTCTTTCTGGATGGTAATGCCCAGTAGGTTTAATGTCCTTTTCTGTTTGCTATAGGACGACTTTGATACCTCAAGGAATGATTACATGATGTCTTTTTAACTTCTTTGTCTTCTGTTAAAGTGGCTGTGCACTAGTTTGTGTCTGGTTTACTCATCAATTTCAGTAAAAAACAGTTTAAGGGAATATGGTGCTCACCAGCATCCTGTCTACTACCACTAATCATGCCTTAGTATGCAACTGGAAGCTACTGTGATCATTGAGTTCAAGTTTCTGCATAATGGCCCCTATTTTGTACCCAGTAGGCCTGTACGTAGCATAGCAAACTGGAGTTGAACTTGGGCTTGTCTACACAATGCATTAGAGCAGAACATAATTCTGTGACAATAGCACTGCCAAGTGATCTAGAAAAAGAAATAAACCATGTAATGGCATGTATCATTTTTCCTGTTTATCTAGTTTTACTTTCTTCTATGAGAGCTTTTTTTTTCATTTCTCTGCAGCATTTTTAGTTTTATTTTTTTAAAAAAGATTTGTTTTCAGATACATACAAAAATGTTTGACAGCTTTGATAAAAGAAGTTTGCAAGTGTAACACTAAGAAGTTAAGGGTTAATTTTTTCTTTTTCTTTAAACGTGCAATACATCTCTTCAAAGTTATCCTGATCTCCATGTGAGTACAGCACCCCTATTGACATCAATTGGAGTTTAATACAAGCAGAAATTGTAGAATAGACTTCAATGGATCCTGTGTGATCATCAGAGAAGAGAATTTAACTCTTATTACTTAGCAACTGAGAAAATAAAGATTATAGATTGGAAGCTCCACTTGCATTCACAGCTGGCAAGAGCAGTGTTACAGGTACTCTATGGCCTCATTCTGATTCCAGTGGAAAGAAGGGATACAGCATTGAGCTCCAAGTAACCAATTTTAAATAGGAGATTATATCAAAAAAAGCCATGGGAAATGGCAGGAGTATGGACACCAGTGTGGCTATAGCATAAAACCTATGTTATCCTATAGGAAGAGAATCTAATTACCTCTTCCAGACAGGAGGAAGCCCTGAAGTCTGCATGTCTGCCCTTTAATATCTGATGCTTTAAAAAAGCAGCAAAGGCAATATTACTTCAATATATTTAGCGGTCACTTTATCCCAGGAGACCTTATAGTAGATCAGACATCATTAACCTGAGTTACTCAAACTGTCTAAGAGATGTAGCATAGAAGTCTGAAGCCAGCAGAAATGCAGTGTATGCCATGTCTGGTTGGGCAAAACTGTATTTGTTCTGCCTGGTACAGGTCAGACTGGTACCTCAGCACCACACGTCTGCTGCCTGCTACTTGGGAACCAGCCACATGCATCTTTTGCAGATTAGTCATAGAGGAAACAACACCACTGCAATTAATACAAAACTTTTAAGTAATTGTTTGCAAGTGTTACGAAAGGGTGGCCTTGTAGACAGTCCTGCGCCCAAAGGGAATCAGGACAGGGTGCATTTGTCCATACACTTCAGGCAGCTTCTAGGTGGTGTTTAGTTAACTTTGGAAACAGCAATCTTGTGTTTAAAACCTTGGGCTGTTGAGCTGCAGCAAGCATGCAAGTCAATCATGGAAAATTACGGTGTGAGTGGCAGGTGTGACATGTCCCAAATTTGCCTTGTCCCATGCTAACTGTGGTCTCATGGCTTTCATATTGGGTTGAAAATGGAAGGCAGAAAAACAAACCTTTCATGGATATGCCTGTGGTGGGAAACTCCAAATAATTTCAATCCTTGCATTCAGTGAGACTGTGACCCTGTGGGCTGGTGATCTCCCTCTGCTGACTGACCCTGCACTAAATGAAAATGGAGCTGTATATTTTTTCCTTTTGTTGTTTTTTTTTGTTTTGTTTTGTTTTTTTGTTTTTTTTTAATGCAGCTTTAGCATGTTTAAATATTGGACAATAATGCAAGTTTCAAACTAAGAGGCAAAACAAACATCTCAGCTGTTGCTGGAGGTTACAGTCAAAACATTATTTCTTTATCGTTTGGTAGTGGCGGAGATGGCAAAATATTGATAATGCAAGTTGCTTTATATCTTTCTTTGTCATTATTCATAGACACCCCCTCCCATAATGCTAAATTTCCCCAAGTGCCATCTGTCACCATTCTCTGTGATTTAAAGAAAAAATAATTACAAATTAGTCACAAGATTGTGTACAGCATCTGTGGGTGCAGTAGCTGTGATAAAACTATCCTTACTATTAATTTTGATGGCAAAATCCCACAATGGGTAGAAGTAAAGAATAACCTTCCTCCCATCATATAGCAGTGGATAGCTGCATAAAGAGGTATAAGATACAGCTGTATATAAAATACATGGGCATTTAGGATCTTTTAAAAGGTACACCAAGTGGAAGTTGACTTAATTTTAACTTTTTCTTTTTGAAAATACAAAGATACTTGTTATTCTTCTGCTCCATATCTATCACTTCAGTATATAAACTGCTACATGGTTCAGTATTTCTTGTAAGATGGGGAGAAAAGACCCGACACAAAAATTCTTGAGCAGAGTAACACCTTTACAGAGTGTGTATATCCTTTAATGCAGAAATTCTTTATAAATGGAATTAGAATGGGAAGATAGCAGTGGTAGTACCATCTCTGACAGTATATGAATATAAGTATGACATTACTTTTAGATAAGGTTAAAATGATTAAGCAATCAATCCCATTAGGCAGGTGCTTTTTAACTTTTAATAATGTCAATATATTCTATACTTGTCTAAGTAAAATAAAAACATACATGTATCTACTTCAGTAGAAGCCATTACTGGTTACAGATATTTTTCATAGATGTCTTGTAGTGGTTGATCTGTTATAAACTTCAACTTGTCAGAAATTATTATCAAATAACTTAAAAGATATTATGTGAAATGCTGCTGCTATTGGTGTTTTTTGTCTCTTCAGTCTAAGATTAAATTCTGTTAGAAATAATAATGGCTAGTTATGCACAAAGATATTGAAATGCGTAATTTTTCAAAGGTGGTTAGAATCAGTTGTGCAACTGTTCTTGCTGTAATAAACAGGAATACGTTTCAGAATTAGTGGATATAAGAATTAAGTCCATAACCTCACTGATGCCTTTATTACCTCATGATTAAGCCAAAATACCTAGTTCTTAGCCCCTCTCAATTTCTTCTGCGTCTTGTGGCTAAAGCCAAATGCCATAACAAATAGTTTAGTTTTTTTTCCCCTCTTAAATAATCGCAGGGTACCAGAGGAGGTTTCTTATATTGCACATAAACTAAAGTTCTTTCATCCTTCTAAAGTATATTGATCCCATCAAATAAAAGGTACAGGAAACAGAATCATTCCAAAATCCTTGGAGTGTTGACTGTGGGGCAAATTACATATTTGTCTGTTTAATCACCTAAAAGCAATATAATGGTAGATCTGGGATAACTGTAGAAAATCATGGAGGTAAGCTTTATTTTTCAGGCTAGAAAAACATGCTTAAAATGTAAAAGGTAAATTAAATGAGCTTGAACAAAGGTGAAATAATATGGTCATTGTCTTTACCACTTTGTGTTGCTTAGGCATAAAGTAAGGTAGGCATATTCAGTTTTAAACTTTTATTTTAGTCACTAGTGTATATATGTCAAATTGAAGTATACTTAAGAAAACTAATCAGTTCGTTCTGCTTAACATGAATTTTATTCAGACATATAATTTTGTATTCGAAATAAACCAAGTTTAGGTTTGCTTATATCACTCACTTTTTCAGTAATCCTGAAGGGTATGCTACAACATCATTGTAGGTACAGCCATCTTTAATAGTGAAAACCCCAATGAAATTCCAGAGAAGCTCTGCTGTCAATGCAGGACATTGAGTCCATAGAAGCTTCCCCAACCAAAGTAATTCTGACTTCATCATGCTGGAGTTGAAATGAGGTGGTAGTTCAGAAGGGACATAGTTTCCAGCTTCAGACAGGAAATCCTGACTTGAAATGTGAGTGACTGGTGGATATCCTTGGAGAGGAGCTGCTATGGGAAGTAATGAGCTGCAGAGGGATCTGGAAATCCAATCAGTTGTGATGTGTAATAAGGACAATAAAGAGATCAGGCCTGGGCAAGGGGTTAACTTGTTTGTTACTGATGTTGGAATGTGATGAAAAATAATATTACTGTTTACTGTGGTCTTTTCAGTTTGTGGCTTTTTGTTTGTTTGTTATATCTTGTAACTGAAGCCCCATTAGCTTCATCATTGTCCTCTGCTATCAGATCAAGCTTCCAAACTGGGCTCTGATTTAGGGATTATGTGGTTTTGCCAGGTGTTACTGTCTGAGATAGGAAGGATGTTTTCAGACCCTTTTTTTCCCTTTTGTAACCAAAATGCAAAATCTTGCTGAACAAAGACTCTTTTGACTGCGGGGGGTAGAGGTTGAAATCAGCAATGAAAGCTTCTTTAAGAGCCAAACTACTTTCTCATTTTAAATCAAAACAAAAATTGTATTATTCATTTTTGTATTAGAAACCTGCAGAGACCTGACGTCTCGGGCAGTAGAAATGTTTATGTACTGTGTTTAGGACAGATGTGAGCTTGCTCCAACCCTTACTCTGAGTTGAAAGAAAGGTTTTGGTGTATCAGGTAGTTCTTGATTAAATTTATTTTATTCACAGTGGATAAAAAGTCAGTTGTGTAAAAGCCTGATTTTATTATTTTACTGAGCATAGGAGAAATCAACAACAGGAGGCTTTTCCTTTTATTAACCATTTCAAGCCTCTTCTAGTGAACAGATTAACACTTAAAAAACAATTAAACAAAAAACTCAGCAAAACAAACAAAACCAACAGATAATGTTATCACTACTACTCTGCCTGTATGTGGATTTTCAGTTTTGTTTTTCCTTTTTTTTGAGGTGATGGTGGTGAATATTTGGAGAGGAATTTGAGCTTATTTTTAGAGGATGAGTTGTTTTTTCTAATCTGCCTTGGCTGTCTTCTGTGTGTTTCTTTGTCCTTATGATCACATTATTCCCTTACAGAACTTCACCAGTTGATACTCTAGGTATCAGGTTCCAAGAAACTACTGTCTTTGATTGATAACTCCTATGGTTGTAGGAGTGTTTCTGACATAGGTCCTAAAGTAGGCGCATACTCCACTAATGAAAGGAATCACACAGGTGGAGGGTAACCACCAATACTCTGAGTTATGTGAATGTGCTTGTGTGTCTGAACATGCAAGATGTTGATCTGCAGCACCCTTCAGTGGGAAATGTTTGGATTTCCCTGTTCATTTTCACATCTTGAGTTTATCTGCTGTACTTAAGTGCTGTCATGTGAACAGCAGTCCCAGAGAGCCACAGAATTATGAATGGGTTTTATACACAGCACTTGTGCAAAAAAACCTGACAGACACTGGGAAATAGCTATTCACTTTTCAGTTAGAATAAGTATTTATATTGACAAAAAAAAAAAAAAAAAGGGTAACAAAACAAAAAAATTCTCACTGTTATCCTTTATTAGAAAAATGTCACATTACCTCTATAAAAAGCAGAAAACGTACTACAAAAATGCTATACTGCATGTTAGCAAGTGAGTAGCACTTATAGTTAATATTAAAGCTAAAAAGAACAGTCGGAATAGCCATTTACAGCAGGGATGTATTACTGTGAGATTCATGGGCAGCAATTCCTCCATCATGCCTTGAGCCAGACTCCAGACCACATCCCAGGTAATGGGGTTAAACTG
This sequence comes from Ceyx melanurus, assembly GCA_024611195.1. NCBI lineage: Eukaryota > Metazoa > Chordata > Aves > Coraciiformes > Alcedinidae > Ceyx > Ceyx melanurus. The sequence continues at coordinate 114,284 of JANHGL010003584.1, read as the reverse complement.
TAGAAATGAGCCCAAATGCAGAGGAGGTTCTACAGCCTCTTCAGTCTGTGGTGAGAGCTAGGAGGAGAAGAGAGAAGTGGGAGCATGAGCCAAAATGGAAGATCGTATATGTTTTGGAGGAAGGTTTTGCCTTGTAATCTCTGTAATCAAGTATGAGGCCAGCTCAGTTCTATAGAAGTCGTCCTATGTCCTAGGTAGGGAGCTTGGGCCCTGAAGTTATGGGCTTATTAGGGTGTTGTCTGACTCCAACCTATGGTGGGGTTTTTCTCAGTTTGCCACTTAAGTCAGATATACAAATACATTCAAACACTATTTATTGCCTGAAGGGATGCACATTCTTGCAGAATTGGGTGGATTATTCCAAGGCATCACCATAGAATTTTCAACTGACAGCCGTATTTGTACTTTGTTGAGGACACATAAAATATCCTTACAGCCCCTCTGAATGTGAACAGTCTCTGACAGCTGTTTTGCATGAACTGACTCAATTCTCCATTTACTGTTTTTATAGGGAAACTTCTGTAGTTTTGCACAACTACACAGCAGCAAATGCTTCTTTATGGAAATTGCCTCTTGAGCACATGAACTGGGATGGAAGGGTTAGATATTTTTTTTTTCCTAATGGTGTTATAGGTATCTTAGAAAGATAATGCCTGTTTGTAGAAGTCAATGTTGGGTCGGTGAATAACGCAGCTTTAGTGCAGCACGAAGATGTAGCATGGCCTGGGATTGCTGTTTCCTTTTGCTTTGCTGACATGTTTTAGGGGCAGTTAATTATTAGAGAGACTGAAAACACTGTAGCCTTATGGTTAGGGGACTTTCTTGTGACAGTTAGATTCAAGAAACAAAACCCTTAAAATACAAAAATGTTCACTGGACCAGAGTGGAAGAGCAGGGTGTCCTGGTGCTTGTGGCCTCTCTTGCAAAGGGAGGAGATGAACTCAAGTCCAACAAGGGAGAGGCTCTCCCTGAATCCAGATTGCTCCACACTGGATGGTGCTTTTGGTCAGCATCTAATCATTAAAAACAGGCTCTTTGCCCCCTCATGTGTTCATCTTATATTTTCCTTGTGGTGATGGGGTGAATTTTATGAAATAGAAGCACTTTATTTTTGTTGGTCAAGAAAAAATAGGAACTCTTCCTCTGGATTCCCTTATCTGTTTGTTTGTTCCTTTTTTTTTTTCTTTTTTTTAAACATCAGGCTCCACACCAGGAAATTGATTAGTGACACAACCCTGCTTAGATGCCTTCATTCAGCGTTTTCTTGTATAATGTTTTCGTGCTATTTCATTTAAGAAAGTTACTTTATTCTGTATCTAATCCTATCATCGTGGTATTTGCCTTTTTTTTTTTCTTTTTTTTTTTAAATTAAATTGCTTTTTTTTCCAGTGAAGCTATTAGATAAAATACACTCAATGAACTTGAATAGTTTGGCACTCCTGAGGGAGAGCCCAGCCTCTTGAACTGAAGATCATCCTTCCTGTCTAGACATTTCCTTTAAGCTTGTCAGCAATACTGAATCATAGTGTCATGTTTCTTCTGTGCATTTCCAGCCTTGTAAGACTAATGTAGGAAATACCAGCACACCCTCCCTCTGGTATGTGTGGAAGTCAGTCATCCATTACACCTGTCTGTGTCAAGGATTCACATATTTAGAATACTTGATTCTAAAAGCGAACAACTTTTTAGTACAAAGGACCTTAGTGACCATGTAGAAGTTGAATATCTTAATAATAAACATCCTGGTTTTTTACTCACAAATAGTGCTCAAAACAAAAATATATAAGTATTGTACATCTGAGGTAAAAGTATCTGTGTCTATATAAGCTTCTAGGAGATTACGATACAATTTAAAATGCTTGTTTGTGATACTGTATTAAGAAATATTCCACATATTCAGATGTTATATCTGATAACAGCAAGCTGTTATGTCATTGCAACTTAAGATTTCTTTTTTTTTTTTGTTAGACTGGAGCAGCAAAACTTTTGCTCACCTTCTCCTTTTTTTCACTGCTTCTTTATTATAGTCCATGCACAGTAGGGAGCAGTGTCTTCTTTTACATTTGTATAGTTGTATCCCAGGGATGCTAACAGTAGGAAACAATAAGAGTTCAACAATTTAAAGTGTAATGTTTGATCAGTATGTCCCAGTGGTGTAGCTGGGATCCTGATGACTCTAGAAGTGGGAACTGCAAGGGTGGCCGCTGCTGAGCCCTGCTGTGGTATGGGACTGATCCTACATACCATGAAGAAAAGTTAAAATATTATATGTCCTCTTTTACAGGATGTGCCTTAGTAAAAATTTGAGTGCATTAAAGTTGGTTGTGGGTATACAGGAGGCCTGTGGATATCTAACTTCTTGGTTTGCTCTCTGTTGTGTGGAAAATGTCCAAGCATGACTCGAAACAGAATCAGTTTGCCCAGTCTTTGAAACATACAGCAACTCTTAAGTAAAATTAATTTGAATATTGTTTTTTGACTTAAACAATTTAAAGATTTTGTAAATGAAGAAATAATCAAAGGAAATATCAAAACAAAGCTTGGTGTTGAAATGTTTGTATTACAAACATCAGGAAGATTTTGAAGTTTTTGCCCACTTTTTTTTTTGATAAAAAATTAACATAGCAATTTAACAGAAGTGAAGCAGGTTACTTTAATGCAAGTTACTTTAGTAACAAGTTTCAGTGCAGATGAATCTGCAATTTTTATTCCCAAAGAAATGTATGCCAAAGCTATTGACATTGCTCTGAGACCAGCCCATTATCATGCATTTTGTCTTCTGTTTCTCAGGGGACAGAGCTTGAATAATTCCTGCCATGCCCTCCATCAGCTGGAGGTGCTGGCAAAGCCCTGGCAACAAACAGGGCTCCTCCCAGGGCTGGCAGGTAGCATCTGGATTGGAGGGTGGCTTTATGTTGAGTGAGGATGGGGTGTGAAATTACTTGCAAAAAATGCTTCCTTCCAGAAGATAGAGGCTTTAAGAAGCATCTCCATAGGAAGGGATTCTTCTTCAAAATGAATTTGATTTTTGTAGTGATATTTGAGTTCTGTCATTCTACTTACACAGACACAGACACGCACACACAGATACACACACACACCTGCTGTTTCCTGGGAGCTGAGAGCCCTAACTTTGTATGAGAAAGGATTCAAAGTCTCCTCTGACTTGAATAATTCTAGCATTAAAGTAACACAGCTGTGTTTGAAAATAGGCCAGATGAAAAGAGACTCCTTTCCCTTTTCTTCTTTCCTCCCCAGTGCATCTCCTAAGGCACAACAGGGAAAGGGATTGCTTGTAGCAGGCAGCTGAGACTGATTTGGGCAAAAAGAGGGGCTTGAATGATATGAACCTTTGAGCAGTTCCAGGTGAAGCTGCCAGATCCTGCAACCTCAAGTCTTTGTGGTCTGACATACTGTGGCACCCCTTGTGCCACAAGCAGTTTTGATGATGTGTGACTTTATTGGAGAGGTGATCTGTGTAGTAAAATATTAATTATAAGGAGTAAGTTTGAAATATTTTAAAAAATAACTCTAAAGACACCAATAAGGTTTCAAGAATAATAACAGAACAGAGTGGTAACTGTTTCACTGCCCAAAAAAATTGTTGCTTTAAAAGTACAGTTCAGACTGCCTTTGCACATACTTAAAATGATCTGTAACTCCTTTTACTTCTAATTTGAGTAAATTTAAAGTAATTATTGACTGTACTAGTAATTCATAACTACATGAAAGTATCAGATTTTAATTTAAAAATTACTGCTTCTGTGAAAAAAAAAATTCTTCTTGTTTTTAAAATCTGAATGCAATATCTTTGATTTTGTGTCATTTTAACAACCAGTATGTGGCTTTAATGTTGATTTGTTTTTAATGCTAAGTATGTTTGTACATTTAGGACCAAATGTACATTGAAAATGCAATTGCATGAATTATGTAAACATTTTATTTTTATAAACATAAACACAACTGTGAAATGCAGGAACTATTTTAGAATTTGGATATTTTTGAGGGCAGTAAAGGCTGATATATAATCAGAATGCTTTAGCAACTACTCTTTCAACTCCTTGAGTGACTCTACTCCAGGAATAGCCCTGTTGATCACTTCTCAAAGCAAACTAACATAGGTAGAATTAAATCTATGGAACTGCTACCACTGACTCCACTACATTTCTCTTGAGACGGAAATTTTTCTTTGGTTTTTAGGCATTTGCATTTTTGTGTTACAGCAGGATGTATTGAAAGAGCATAAAGAATGCTTCAGGCGCCCCTTCCAAGTGTCACCCTTAAGCTAATGCACAGGGAGCTGGGAGTGCTGAGACAGGGACCTGCCTGGCCCAGTTAGCCATGTCATTGTCCATTTACCAGGATGGAGAAGCACTAGTTGCCAGCCTGGGCTGGGGACAAATGCATTGATTCACAAGCTTTTCTAATATTCACTTTAACTCCCCTATTATATTTCACCATATGGTAAAGCTAGTTAAGATACTTTACAGCTTGTAATGTGGAGTGCATTCAGTGTGCACAGGCTTTGAGCTCAAAAGCAGGACAAGCCCCATTGCTTTTAATGGTTCTCATCATGCAGGATGCCTGAACGATGGTTCTATGGGGAAAACGTCCTGTTTGGCAATGCAAAGGACATAAAGCAAGAATGGGATGTATTTCAAAGAGACATTCTGCCTAATGTTTATTTGAAACCCACAGACTGACTTAATCAAAGAAGGAAAAGGGAATTTAATAGGTTCAGTGTACTTGGAATAAGTAATTAAGTATTGGTTTTCTGACAAAATTACACTTGATGGCCAAAACCTTTGAATAGGAGCAGAAAAGAAAGCATTGCCTTGATTAATTAAACTTCAGAAGTGCCTTCCTCATCCCTGTTACTGTGGGGGAATCAGAAGCTGAGGTGGGCCAGAAAAAAAACCCGGATCTGACTGCTGTACTTCTCCTCAAAGAGTAGGTACTCATTTGAAAAGAAACTGTGAATTCCCTCACTCCATTCCCTGTCTAAAGAAGCATGAGATCTAGTAAGGGATAAGCTTGAGAAACACACCCACAAGGTGAATTTTTCCATTATTATACTTCTGATTATCACTCATATTTCATATTGAATTAAGTTAATGAATTGTGCTGTAATCTAATGCAAGCAGCTTGTTGGAGGTATTAGAACTGGGAGACAGCAGAGCGTGGCCAGCGTCTGGGTGGTGAAGCCAGTAGCTGCTCTTACCCCCTGGGCAGGGGTTGTGGGAGATATTGCACTGTGCTACTGCCTCTGGTGTCTCCTCCCCTTCCCTCTGCACAGCTGTGATGTCAAGTGTTTTAATTTAAGATAGTTGTTTCAGCCCTTATAAAAAGGGGAGAGATTTCTTTTAATAGTTATGCAAGATAATTTACCTTATTTCCCATGTACTCCTTTGCAATATGAATGAGGAACTTTAAGTTTAAAAGTTTAAAACTTATAATAGGTGTGTTGAATAAAGTCACAATTTTTTAAAGCTAGTATCTTACTCTAAGGTTCTCTGCCATCATGCAAAATGTTATTTTATACTTGTTGTTTTGTTTTTTTTTTTCCTCTTTGCATGCCTTCAAATAGGCCACAATCTCCAGAACACTTGCATTGAAGCCCAGGCTGAGGAGTTCAGATCAGGCAGGGCAGGAATCAGCCTGGACCTATATATCATCTCTCTGTGGCCACAATTGTACACTGGTGGATTCTTTCTTTTTCTGAATCTTCCTCACCATCTGCCTTGTGTGCTCTCCAGTGGTTGCACCATCACCTGTAGACTCTGCTTCTTAATGTGCATCAATGAGGCTGAGTTTGCTTCCTTCCTAGAAAAGTGTTTACCATGGTAATGATTTGCAAAACTGGAATTAGTGAACACATCAGTGTTGCTGCTCAGCTGTTGTTTCTTGTGATGTTCCCTTTCTGTTTCATTTGGGCCATATCCTGCAACTGGATCTGCCATGGTATGTAGGCCTATATAGGTATTTCATGTGCCCTTTTGTATATGTGTACATGTTGCCTGCAATCCTTACTTTATATATTTTAACTTTAAAAAGGACAGAAAAGAGAACATAATACATCTCGTAACTTTAGTTAGATACCTGACGTGTCTAAGTCCTTTAAATATGCTGCATTGTTGAAAGAAAAACATAATTTTTTGAGCTCAAATTAAAAATATGTCATGTCACTGGAAAAATATATGCAGCTTGTAACTTGAGGTTAGATTGTAGATGAGCACTTCAGGACATGCTCTAGTGGGATAGTGAGTTGTTTTGTTTGTTTGTTGTGTGTTTTGTTTTTTGCTTTGCTGTTGATGGTTGGATGTAGTGATCTTAGAGGTCTTTTCCAACCACGACAGTTCTGTGATTCTGTGAAAGAGGTAGTAACTAAACTGTCATCCAGCTGCTCTGATCTGCAAGTGTGCCTTTACCCTGGAACAAAGGCTGTTGCAGGCTCTGGCTTCCTGGAGACACAAGCTGCTTCCTCACCCACAGTATCACAATATCCCTTGTCCAAAACAGCCCATAATCTTCCGAGGACATGTGGGTGTCTCTGAGCTGTTGCTCTGCACTTTGTGGGAATGAGAGAGGATCACTTATTCCTTCAGCCTTTTGCTGAAGCAAAGGCTTTAGTGCAGGTACATCTCCTCCAGGTTTGGAGCTGCTGCAGAAATAATTGGGTTGGTGATGTAGGGGTAAATGTAAAATGTGATATCACACACAGCAGTGGTGAAACTGCTGGTTTTTTTCCATATTGTCCTGCTGATGCACCAGTTTTATGTAGAAATCCTAGAATTTGTTAAACATCACATTATCATATGTTGTCTTCTACTCATAAAAACTGTAAATCCATTACAACAGCTGGATTTATAAAGTGCAAGGGCCAAACCAATCATACAAGCAGCCAGGCAACTGAGACAAGAACCCCTGCCACCAACTGCCCCCAGAGTGGCTGCTGCTTGTCCCCTCTGCAAAACTTGTATTTTCCGTTGTCCATATCCCTTTTGTGTGGCCCACTGCCCCTTCCAGTCGGAGGGAAAAATACCCTTTTGGAGCAGCCACATTTTTTCCTTCAGAAGTGCTGTATGGCACATCTTCTACAGAGCTTGTTAGGAGGATGCCCTTGCGCCCCAGCGAGTGCAGGGTTTGGAGGAGAAGCAGTGGCTGGTATTCTCCATGCGACATCCAGAAGGTTTTTGTGTGTGCTTTGGTGCTCTTATCTGCATGCACGTTGTGTCACAGATACCAACCCAAGCTCATACTTTTTCTTGTCTTACACATTCTTCTACACTTGTTTCGCTGTCAGGACAGTTCAAGAGAAATGTGTTGTTTCACACATTATTTCAGATGCAGATGTTTCTGTGGTGCTATTTAAACACAACTTTATTTAGAAAAAAATAGGAGCAAAAAATGCTGCATATAGCGAAGTTAATATTGTTGTAAAACCTGAATACGTTTCTGTTTTCCTAATGTTTGAGCTGAAAATGAGATACCAAATTATCTTGTTTATTTTTGTGCTTAAAGCGCATGTAAAAATTAAAAGCCACTGCTCTTTAGAAGCAAATATCAGTCCACTTTATCTTCCTGATGTACTGTAAACTGCACACACAGAGGAGGTTAGTAGCTGAATGGGGGATGATTATGAAGATGAATGACTGGCCAGGAGACAGAGTCAGTTTAATGAGCTGAGCAGTAAGGAGGCTGTAATTTTTATAGATTAGCACTGAACTTGTCACTTACTAGCTGATACGACATCTTCGTTTCAGAATTACAGTATGTCAGAAACAAACTCAACAAGCTCAAAACCATTGGCAATCTGATTATCTCTGATGTAATCCAAATTACAAATTTAGTTCTCCTAGATATGTATTGCCTCTTCCTGATGTTTTATCTGTAATGAGCAAAACCCAGAGAAGTGCAAGATTAGCCATAAATCAGATTGTTTAAAAAAAAAAATAAAAAATTCTTGCACCTTGCTGCACTGGGAGAGTTTCTGTGCAGTATTCTGTCCCAAGGTGCTCTTGTGCCAAGCCAGCTCCGCACATTGAAGACATCTGCCCCGAGGGAAGCAGCACTGTGGGAAAGGAAATAGTGATTTTTTAGCACCACCAGTTTCCAGGAGGAGCTGTTGAAGATACGGTGCTTCCTTTTGTTATCATTGCTTTGGGTTCTTGTGCTAGTCTCTAGCTACCTCCTAATATGCTTGCTCATTTCTATACAGGTTTGTCACAAGGCTTGTGGCCTTGGGCTGCTCAGTATGAGCTCCCAATCCAACAGCCTAGAGGTGGAGTTACTTTCCCTGCACTGCTGGGTTTGGAGGCAGATGTATTTTGAAATTCTTTCGTCTGTTATCAACAACTGCTTGTTCTAGTGCCTCAAGAAATCCCTGCCTCTTGATGTCATCAGGCACGTGTCTTAATTGACCTCAGAGACAGGGACTGCTCCAGTCTTGCTCTAGCTAGTGTTCTGCTTGATATGGGTGAGCTGAGGACCCAGCTCCTGTTAGAGAAAGCAGTAGCAGAGTAAACATCTAGGCTGATTTTTTATTTTTTTTTTTACAAACCAAGTGAAAGCCATGAGCCCCTCATCTGGCACCATTCCCAGAAGTGTTACTTTACAGGCATGACGCTTTTGATAACGGCATCACTTCTGAGTAGCATACAAGGGATAATTACTGTTCCAGAAGCAGATGACAGTGTTGATTTCTCCCCCTCATAATTCCCTCAGGCAGCAGGTTGATTTGTTGGAAGGAGTGTTTTAGTTTTTAACAGCTATGCGAGTGGGGAAGGACAGATTAGGGTTTATTAAGATAATGAATATCTGTAATTTTGGAGATGGTTCTTGCAGACAGTTGTAGATAGACCTGTTGGGAACCAAAGCCTGTTTGGTTTTGGGTACCTGAATTTGACTTTGACCTAAGTCCTAGTTAAGAAATTATGTTCTAGTCCCCTGTTCTATTAGTGTTTCCCTTAGTGCTTTATAAAGAATGTATGTCAGCAGTGTGGGGTTTTTCATGTACAATGGTAAGATTTTACTACTATTGTCTACTGTCAAGCCCTACTCCTGGGTGGTTAACCTTTCCAGTCAGTGAACACATACTAAGTTCCAAAAGCTTGGTTTTCTCCTGATGTTTACACTGCAAGTACAGTAAAGTCAGTAAAATCCAGTTAACGTGAACAGTGGCTTTCTTTTCCTCAGCCATTCATATGACATTTCACTCAAATAGTAACTTTTACCCTCTGTCTCTACTTCTCTACTCATAAGGTGAGAGCAGTGATGCTGCATGCCTTTGTTCAGCCCCTTAAGAGTTTTCAACTGCCACAGGGTATTATTACACATACACTATTACCACTGAGCATCTTATAAGTACATAATTTCACTGCAACAAATAGCACTAACTCAGTAAAACTATTTAAAAAATAAAATTATACTTCACCATAAACATGAGCTTCTTGATGAAACAGTTTGGCCATCAGTTGTCAGCAGCCAAAGGTAGAGGGCTCCGTGGCTGCCTTCAGGGAGAGGCCTGCCATGCTTCCCTCTACATCTGGTCCATCTCCTTATCCCATCTTCTGCTTCAGGATCATGCTCTCATGAGTGGCAGCTTCTCATGAACATGCAGGTGTGCCTACATGAGTCTTGATGACTTATGCCAGCATGTGAAAGCAGAGCTTTTAAAAAATAATTTTCTCATGTGCTTTCTGAGCATTAGTTAAGTAACAGTATTAACCTGCTAAGGTCTAAACAGATGAGTCAGTGATAATTTTTGTGTGTGTGTAAACTTGAGTTTTTAAATATAAGTGCCTGCTTTTTAAATGACCCATTAAAAAAACCAAACCAAACAAAAAAAATAACCAAAACCAAAACAAAACACATTGACCTTTTAAAACCACTGTATGCCAGACCTTCTTAAGAGATTTGGTACTGACATTTTTGTCATAATGGAAGATTCATTAAGGTCAATGATAAATTTACTGCAATAAATACAGAAGAATTAAGAGCTCATCAGCATTACCACAGCGTAATGTTCTTTGGATTGAATTATGTACTTAGAAGGATGAATCTGTGGCAATTGGCAAGGTTCAACAGGAAAGCTGTATGTGTGCATGGACATGTGCATGCATGTGTGTGAGAGGTACAGCAGAGGAAATGAGGATGAAAAAGGAATTTAAGAGAGCAAACTGTATTTTCACTCATTTTCTAGCTCAGTAATATTTAGAGTATAAATGACAAATGGTATGATTTACTCTCATTCATCGCCTTGTAATCGACATTTCTTGTGGTAAATGCTGTGGTACTATTGGGTATATGTCCTAGTCTCCTCCTCTCCTTGCAGAGTACACACCATCATTTAAACCACATTTAGTACAAACAACAGTATTGATCATGATTGATGAAGCAGCATGAGAGGGTCAGCCCTTTACCTGCCCCCAGGAGTAATTGGGCTACAGTTTGTTAAAGGGTAACAGAAGAGATATTAAAAATGAAGAAATGCATTAAGTGTCTATGAGCTGTGTTCCCAGCTGTTCAGAACATCTATTCTGTAATATGGAGCATCAATCTAATTCTCCACACAGGGTAGGAGCAAGGCAAGAAAATGCTTTCAATAGGCAGTCCTCACCAGCAAGATACAATGTTCAATTTAAGGAAAGATTGAAGAACATCAGTCTTCCCTTAAAACAATTTGTACAGAATAAATTTGGCACTTGCCAGCTATTCCCACAGAGGGAAACTGATAATAGGACAGAGAAAATCATGTTACATGATTTAGGATTCCCAGAATGGGATTACTGTTGGTAATAAAACAGGAGGGAGGCGGGAGAGAGAAGAAGAGCTGACAGTAAGCTTGATGTTAATTTAAAATGCTCTCAAACCAATGGAAATTCATTAGGGCTGTGGGTGCTCAGTGTCATGGCTCAGTCTGAATGTGGGTTCAGCACAGTTGCAGATACTGTCTCCGAGTGCCTCAGCTGGAGCTGGTTGGTGTGAGTTCATTTAAAAACTCAGCCTTTAGGACTTATGCATCCTACAAAATAATCCTCTGCTGAAAACTGGTGTCAGCTGCTGAACTAGTGCCACACAAGGCTTGCCTTTTGTATTTCCTTTTGGCAAAATCATTTACAGGATGGGTTCAGCTGAATCTATGCTGACATCCTGTATTGGTAATAAAAAAAGAAACTTCTTTGAAGCTTAAACCTAGATTCTGCTGTAGGTCACCCAGATCAGCTGTACATACTACCTGGAGCAGACTGAGGAAATCCTCTACCCTGCTTATATCAGGTAGCAGTTCATTTTATTTATTTGCTGTGTAGCTAAAGGTAGAAGTCACCTTGTTTGGGATTGTTTGCTTTATCTTTTGAAGGGGCAAAACAGAGGGTAAGGTGTAACCGATATTAAGTGCACAGATTTACCTCAGGACCCAGCCAGATTTACTTGCCCTTATGCAATTATTACTTACATGAGGCAGCATCTAAACTATGTGCTCAAGTCTTTTGGGGGGGATTACATTATAAATTGAAAGGGTGCAGGCAATGATAATGGAAGGCATTTTACTTAGAAAAGGCAGAAATGGTGTTCTAACAAAGCCTGTACCAAAGACAGGATGCTTAGAGGATGGGGAGAAAGACACTATCAGCAGTAAAGTTAATGCATCCATTTAGATGATAGTGGTGGTATGAGCCTGCAGTAAATCTCAGTCCTACAAGGCAAGAGGTTAAACCTTTGCTGCTTCATCCTCTTTTTCTTCTGTTACATGTCATTACCAGGTATCTCATAACAATGGGACTGAGAAAGAAAATCTGTTATTTGGGTTCCTTACAATAAAAATAATTAGTGTCCATTTGATTTTAAATCCTCTACTCACAGAGTAAAAGCTGTGCTGGTTTGGTTTTTGTGCTGTGCATGGTTTTAGTGAGTGAGACTGGAAATTTCCAAAATCAGATTTTGTCACAGAAATAATCCTGTGCGTATACTGAATATCTGAAAAGTATTACTCTTCTGAATGCCAATAGAATAGTAAATTTCCTTTCCTTAATTTTGTTATTTAAATTTCAATGTTTTAAATATTTTTTTTCCTGTGGCATCAGCATTGTACTCCACTTCATTATCAGGACAATTGCATGAGGTAACTAAGTACAGAAAATGCACATGTTTTTTGTGTTTAAAATTGGTAAGCTACTTGCAAAGGTTACTGGGGCAAAATCTTGATCCACCTAAGCCAAATTGGGTTTTATGCTATTTGACCTTTCTGTTACTTGTAGAAACACTAGAGGCTGGCCTGATGTTGTCTGTAGAACTGAGTAGCTTCTGAGGCCCCTGAGCTGGTGGAAGTGAGGAGTCAGCTTCATCCCAGCCTTGAGGATGTGCAACCACTAAGGCCCTTATAGCTGTCTTTTCCACGCAGCTCTTCCTATGTAGGACATGGAGTTGCTGCATCTCTCCTGGGATGCTGTAGGAGCTTCCACAGACCCCCTCTTCAGGGGCCCATTTTCATGCCTGAACAAGGAGCAAAGAGTCACAGGGGGCATCACTGGTGTAGGTTTTTGCCTCGGGGCCCTATTTCAGCAAAAATAACCATGAGATGGAAGGGCAGATAGAAGAAATCCATTCTTTACACTAATGCTGCTGTTTAAGGCTTCCTTGCAGTCCTGAAGCTGAGATGAGGAAGCAGAGCATATGTGCCAGGATGATTTGTATTTATAGACAGAAATTTCATCACTGGTATTGAAATGTGGGTTCCCCTTCAAGGCATACTCAACCCCAAGCTGAGAATAAGAGACTATGAGTCTAATATCAGAGCCTGAAGGCAGAGGATGGATATAAGTCCAACAAGTAAATTCATTTTTCACCACCCTTAAAAATCTGCATTTCAATTGATATAATAATTTTAAATATGGGACCCCCTTGGACAACCTTTCTGGAGTTCATTGAAAAAAAAATGAAGACTATCAATGCCACAGAATATATAAACTTTGCTGTATAACAATCTGCAAGTATGACATCTTCACTGAATGCTTTCAGATGCCCTATTGGTCAAAAGAGCATGAAAGCAACAACAAACACTTTTTCAATAATTAACAAAATTGTGGTAGTTTACAAAGAACAAATGTATGCTTTAAAATGTCCTTTAGTGATACTGTTCTGATTTCATAAGTAAGTCACATTTTTAATACCTTCAGAGAAGAGATTTAGAAGAATATTTACCACTCAAGTGTTACTTATTTTTTCTACTTGTATTTTACAGTGCTCTGAAGTGTGTACTTTTTTTAGTTTTATCATACTTTTTTGTTTCCTTCTTCCTAAGACAGTGAGGTAAACTAGTGAGGTAGAAACAAAATTAGGGATTTCCATTTAGGTGCATTGGTTACACAGTAAGATAATCAGTAGTTAAAATGGCATAATAAACTTGCCTTAGTGGACCATATTTATTTTTTTTTCCCAGCAGTCATTCTGTTGGAATAAAAGCTGTAGTCAAGAGAAGAGTGATTAACAGGATTTTAAATAGTGTTTTTAAATATTATGTAATTACTGCCTGACTCAGATTACCTAAATGATTGTGATAGTAGTATAATTAAAGAAAAAAATATTAGTTTGAGATAAACAAGACCAGCCCACTGTCTGCTGCCTCCCTTCCCCTGAGGTAACCAGACAGGGTCTAGTCCTGAGCGTGAATGGAGCAGCACTTTGGAGGGAGGTTATCACTGCAGGCAAAGCCAGACAAAAGCAAGGTCACCTCTTTCCTTTAGAATAGAATAGAAACATCCAGGCTGGAAAAGACCTTCAAGATCATTGAGTCCAACCAATAACCCTACTCCACATGTCCACTGCTAAATCATGTCCCTAAAAGGACCCCTTTGGTGAGTTCTTCCCACATTCACATGCAGACACAGCATGCTCCTTCCACAGACAGTGCTGCCCTGGCTTGCTGCTGATGGGGCTCTCCCCCTGTGCCCTCCTGGGTATCTCAGTCCCAGTGCCAGGTGATGGGTCTATTAACACCATCAGAAATGGTGTGGCTGGTGGGATGGAGATGACACTGGTGTGGGGGCTCTACTGTCACCTGCTCAGTCCAGATAGTGACTGCAGGAGGCATGGAATTCAGGACAAGATGCTTGTTCCCAGGAAGCGAAGGGACAGTTCTAAGTCTGTTGAGATGCATGCAAAAGACTGTTTCTTTTTAATGAATGAGGCCGCATTTTGCATTGTGTTCAGCCAGTAATTAGCAGGAGAGAGGGTTATGAAGTGTTCTGTGGCAAAATTGCTGAGGCCTACTCTGATGTCTGAGAAGGTTTTAAATACAAGATTCATGAGCCTAAGTATGCTTTAACATCACCGAGCAGCTAAAAACCTAGGGCAGGTATTAGTTAATTGCCCTTAGTGGAGTATGGTGTGGATGACAACGATAATGACAATCTGAATGAGCTGACAAGCCTTGCTACTAGGCAGAGAAAATTATGATAAATGTCTGTATAAAGACCTGTGTTTAAACTCTTGCTGATTTCTCATCTGAAATGTATTCTCAAGCAGTCAGAGGCTTCTTGTCCAGTTACTCTATGCTGAACTTATTCTGTATTTATAATTTTATATTTCAACTATTTTTTACCTTCCTGTGTCTTCTTTTGATGCTGAAATGGCTGTGAAGTACAGTTACTTTATAGTGAAGAGTAGATGGTATTTTAAGTGCAAAATGCATTGAAGTTCCTTGTTCTGTGTTATAAGTACACGTTCACATAACTAAGTTATAAGGCATTTCTATATTTTGATTTATTTCAGGTATGAATTCTTGGCATAAAAAGTGTGGATGTTTTAAATTATTTTTTTCAGTCTTGTGGGAATGTGACTTCAGCCTCAAACCTCATTCCTGAAAGTGTCTTTGACCTATGTAGCATATAAAAGGGGTTACTAGCTCTACTATTAATAGCTGATGCTTTCACCTCTCAGCAAGACAGTAATAAATAGGAAGAGTAGAGAACAATGTTTGAATAGTTTGGAAGGAAAAACTAAGCAAAGTGGTTGCAAACAGCAAATGCAAACTCATTCCACAGTTTCCATATGAGGTTGCTCAGGCTGCAGTTTCTTGGCATTTTGACAAGTAGGTAACACAAAAAGTCAAATCAACTTTTCAAAAGAAAACTGTCCAATGTTCCCTATTGAAAGAGTAACATGAGTATTTATGTTTTAATTTAATAGCAGACTTCATGTATGAGTAAACTGTTTCATCCAGGTAGACCCTATTTGTTGACCTGGTAAATATTGGTAAATGAAAGAATGTGTTTTGTTGCCTATGAATTAACTCATGCCTAAATTAGGCAACGGAAGATATATAGCAAACAACAGAGCAAATAAACTTGTACATGTCCCATTCTCGAAGAACTGAAGGTTTCTAAATGTCTTTCACAGACTTGCTTAACATGTGATTCCTCTTGCAGAGCAGATTTCAATGACTGCTTGCAGTGTACGGCATTGTGAGTATTGATGGAGCAAAATGCAGAGGAATGACAACATTTTGTAGAAAACTAGTAATAGATTTTTTTTTATTTTCAAGTAGAAAGAGAAATGCTTGTTTTAGAAGCAATTTTTTTTTTTTTTTAAATTACATCTGTTTTGTTTGTTTTTTTTTTCCCTGCAAGAGTAAAAACTCCATGGGATTAAATCTATATACTTGAATAGAAAAACTGTTCAAATAACTAAGATTCCCAATATATTAATTTATCTCAACTATCATTTGAATCATAGAATAGTTTGGGTTAAAAGGAACTTTTAAAGGTAATCCAGTTCTACCCTCCTCTAGAGACCGGTGACATCTTTAACTATATCAGGATGCTCAGAGTTCTGTCCAACCAAACCTTGAATGTTTCCAGGGTTGGGTCATCTCCCACCTCTCTGGGCGTAGCCAGTGTTTCATCACCCTCACTGTAAAAAATTTCTTCCTTTGATCTAGTTTAAAACTAGCCATTTTTAGTTTAACGTCATTACCCCTTGTCCTGTTGCAACAGACTCTGCTAAAAAGCTTGCCCTTATGTTTCTTGAAAGCCCTTTTCAAGTACCAAAAGGCTACAATAAGCTCTCCTTGGAGCCTTTTCTTCTTCAGACTGAACAACCTCAACACTGAGCCTTTCTCCATAGGAGGTGTTCTAGTCCCCTGATCGTCTTTGTGGCCCTCCTCTGGATTCACTCCAACATGTTCATGTTCTTGTGCTGAGGGCTCCAGAGGTGGAAACAGTACTCTAGGTGGAGTATCACCAGAGCTGGGTAGAAGGGCAGAATCTCCTACTTCAACCTGGCAAGCAAAAGCATTGCATACAAAGCTGAAATGGGGAGCAAAAAAAAAAATTAAATAATTACAATGGAGAAAGGGAAGCCGTTGATATGAAAGCATGGAAATGCAATTTCTGTCTGGTATTTGTCTCTCTAGTAGGAGAACATTTCTCTGCACAGAGCAGCATACTATGTCGTTCTATGCTTCAGCCTTGCAACTGTGATCAAGTTCAGAAGGACTAAACTGGAAAGAAAAGCTCTAATAAATGACACTATGTCACTAAAGTTCTTATCTTTTCCAAGTCCTGACAATACTAATTCAAAGTTAGTTAGTGTGCTAGATGTTTTAATATAGGGTGCTGTTTATATAAGTGTTTTAGCTACTCCTTAAGATGTGACAGGAAATAGAGATTTTGAAAAGCCATCACAAATATCTAGAAGGAGAGGCATTAATTTTCCTCTGAATCTTCCTGGAGAAAGATCTAGCACATTTACTGTTATCTCATGATGATGTTTCCAGAAGCTCCTGTTTCCTGTGTGAAGATTCCTGTATTATCATCCCTGAGATAGCTACCATGCAGCCTCCCTGGCTGTCCATCCTCTGCATAATGTCATTTAAACTACACTGGCATTCCTAAAAGACTGAAGCTTGAGCTTTTACTGAGATTTTAATTCAAAACAAACACAGAGGTAGTAATCTCTAAGCCATGAGCTGATGTTGTTAAGTATAGTATAAAATGCAAAAATGTCATGTCTGTGCCTCTCCTTCCATTTAGAAGCACCAAAAAACTTTTCTTTCAGCAGTAAAGAAATTTATTAAGAATTATTAAGATTTTATATGTTCTGTTTGGCAAAGAGGATTAATTATTCTTCCTGCTTAGTTTCTATTCAGGCAATAAATCAAGTGATATGAAGCTAGTTTGCTCTTCACTGTTTACTTTAAAATAAAGAGATCTTTGTTTTTCACATACAATGCCTAGATGAGTCATGTTAAAACAATTTGAAGTAATGTCAAATTAAGCATTTCCATTGGGTTTTTTGTTCCATTAAAACCTGTTTCCTGTTTCCTTAACACTTGGCTCCTGCAAACCAATGCCTTTTTGGTACATTTAATTTATGTGACATAAAAGGTGCTTTCAGAGTATTTCTAGATCTGTATGCATTTTCTTAAAACAAATAGGATTGGTGGTGGTGGGTCACAAAATGCTCTTGGGATGTTCACCTTTACTGTGGCTCCAGCTGACAATGAGTCCAATGGCAAGATGAATTCCATCTCTCTACTTATGAGCACAGTCCAGGCTGAGGGTGCTTAGAAGGGCAGCACATAGAAATGTGTCTTTATATTGCTGTTCTGGTAGGAGGGCTGGAAGCAATTGGGGAGGAAAAGAAAAAAACACAAACTTGTAAGTTCTTTCTGAAGGACCAGGAGAGACAGTTAAAGTCAGGAGAGACAATTAAAGTCACTAAGAGCTCTTTATTCTATGGGTTGTATTTTGTGAAGGACTTGCTGATAAGATTCCCTGCATACAGCATCCACTAATCTGCTCACTAAACTCCAAAGGCCCTTTAGATCTGCAGAATTGATTCTTCTGCAATTTCTTTGTCTTCCTGCTCATTGGTAGTTATGAGGAAGACAGTGCGGTCTGTTCTGTAGCACTTGCATCTCCTTCACTTGGAGATTGTTGCAGAAACCCTGTGTAAATCCAAATCAGTTATGTGGGAGCTCAGTGGGTACAGAGAGGAGAGGTGAGTCCCTGCCTGCTGCCTGCTATGCTCAACAGGGCTACTCTTGCTCTGACCCTCCGATGCTCCTTGACATCTTCCTGAAAGCTGTCCCTGCTAAGGCTTGGCATCTTGGGAGCTCCCTTCACGGTATGGTGCCCCATGGAGATGCAAGTCGGGCCACCCATGCTGTGTGGAAACACTATTGGGGACTATGCTCTAGCATATTTTCTTCTTGCCTAAAGAAATGTTATTCAGATTTAAAGGACTGTTTGGTCTCTGAGTATAGGAAAACAGGACAGACGGAGGTTATTTTGGCTCATCCAGCTCGTTTGTGCTTGTGAAATTTAATCCCTTTAACAGGTTTTGATAGTTTAATCTGGTTCTTATCCCACTGGTCTTCCAAATAGAAAAATGCTAACAATATATCTTACTTGAGCCTTTCAAGTGGTCCTTGTGAAACACTTTCATTTGCAGTGTAATGAGAACTATCAGGTATTATTGTTAAGGGCTGCTTCAGTCCTAGCTGGATACCAATTCACCTTTCAAGCTTGAAGAATAGAGTATTTCACTCCACATCATTTGTTCATATACGAAGAACAGACTTCTCTGTACTCCTTTTTTTAATCTCTTTTTTTTTGTTTAGCTGGAAGGATTGACACTAGAAAAGCTCATTTCATGAAATAAGTAGTTCTTGAAGTGATGGGTGACAAAGGGATATACTTTAAAGTGAACAGTAACATAATTCTGTAGTTATCCAGCCTGCGACGTTAGGTCTATTCACGGAGTGTTGGAACAGCTGGAGTCAAACTCCCATGCAATCTCTTGCAGGCAGGCTGTGCTCACTCCAGCAGACTTGCTAAATGCATGTTAGGCAATCTGAAAAGAAAATATATATCAATCTTTCTTTCTCACTTTCTGCCTCTCTATATCAGGAAAATTATTTTTATCACATATGCTGTTCATAATGCATTTATGACCTACCAGCTATATGTAGGGCAACAGTATTATGTCTGCTCTGTACAGTAGGAAACCGTCTCAGAAAGCCAGAAAGGTTAGGTTTCTTCTAAGGGGAGGCTTTCCATGGTCAGCCAGGATGGCTTACAAAGCTGATTTTGGCCCTAATGTTAATTATAACACTAATTTGAGTGAACAGGTTGTCAAGGTCTCCAGAGCTCAACTGCTTCATCTTTTGCTTTTGGTTGTTTTGGTTTGGATTTTAATTGAGAAAAAAAAACCAAAAAACTTTTCTTGCATCTACTGTGCTTAGTTCCTAGTTTTGCAAGCAAAATTTTGCACTCACCCAAAGAACAACTATAGCAACACAAGTCAATATTGCTGCACCATAATACTTCTCTAGCTAACCCTGCCACAAAAAAACAAGTGATGAGAGCCAGGTTGGGGAAGTTGTCATGGTGAAAAGGTGAAAAATTAAAGCTGCCCTCCCCTGGCAGAATCCCAGCTGGAATGCAGCACCACAAACACCATCTGCTTCTTTCTCCTACAAATAAACTCTTGCAGGGTGCAGCAGGTAGAGGAGCCTTTGCTAGTAAGTGCAAAGTATTATTAATAAGTCATATTATTGAGTCTAGAACATGAGCCTAGTTAGGTCATCTCTCGATTTTTGACCATCCAATGATATTGACAAATCTCTTTGGTTTTTGCAAAGTTTAATTTATTTTTTTTTCCTTATTTTTAACCAAATGTCAATCTTGGATATTTGCTAGGTATTTAAAAAACACACAAAATAAACTACACCCCACACACACCATAACTGACACTCAAAAAATCCCTCCAAAATTTATGGGAAGAGTTTTGGAAAGATAGGAATCTCCTAGGACTTCTGTTTCTATATAACAAATCAGCTTCATTGTCTCAGCTCCTCAGACTTGCAAGAGAAACAGAAATTACATTAGAGAAACATCATCCAGATCTTAGAATGATTCTGCAAGTGGTCACTGGTTACTGAAAGCTTCTTGCATTCATGCCCATAAAGACAAAGAAATCTAGGGGTTAAAATAATGTACATTTCTTTAAGCGCAGCTATAAGTGACATACTGCTCAGTGTTGCCACTTCTGTTGAAGAACGGTGGACAGCTGATTGTAATATGCTTGATTTAAAAAAAAACAAAAGTTGGTGATGAACTTCTGCTTTAAATTCATTTAAGTAATATATGAATCAGCATTTCAGTTAAGTATTCAAAACTGGTACAGCAGTATCTGCTAAGACCTTGAGCCTTATGTGTCAAGGCTTCTCCATACAGGGTCCTACCATACTCAGGCTCTGTCCTGGAGAGACACTTAAATGTCCCTCTGTTTTATGGCTAGAGACTTTTACACATCTTCATCCATCACTGAAAAAAAAAGATTTTTAGGTTAACAAATCATACCCTTAGTTTTAATATCCACTCAAGCTCACTCTCCTTCTGTATTTTCCAATTATGTGTTGAAGAAACATCATCTTCCTAAGTAATTTAGTCAGTGACTAGGGATTCTCAAACCCTACTCTGATTTCCAAAAATCGTATTAAGTGCTGCCTCTTGTGTAATGAGTACTTATCTCTCCTGCCTCATATTCTTCCCAACCTGAGAACCTGCTCTTCTTTTTTGTCCCTTCTAATCTCAAGCTATCAGAAAAGCTTCTATTTTTTCAAGGCTGATATAACTTGAAGTACCTTGGCTTAATCCCATCTCCCTAAAGATTTAAGGGCTTTTTATTCTTGTATATGAAAAATTATCATTATTTTAAAATAACTTGGCGTTAAAACCCAGATAAAATCTCTGCCCTGCTTTGTCTCTTGAAAGATAATGAATAAGAAAGGCTCATTTAGCAAAAAATGCTAAGGCCCAAATTGCTATTTCATTAAGTAAATTCTAATTTCATTATTTTGATTGCTATTAAAATTTGAGGAAGGCCAGAAAATAATCTCCTCCAGGATATAACATTTTGAGTGGTAGAAGAAGAGATTAAAGATGTGTGAGTAAAAAGTTATTGGCATAAAAAAAATATCGAGAGTTCAAATAGGTAATTAATAATAGATCATCATGCATAACTATTATAGGCTAATCATAGATAATTATTATCTGTTACTGTTGAATACTATAAATTATTAGCTAAAATGAAGTTTGCTATCTTCATGGGATGAATTCACCATATACCTACAGTCATGCTATGTTTCCTAGCTCTTGTTCCTTAAATTTAGTCACTTTTGCAAATTCAGTTTTTCTTTTTTTAAATCACTTTGCACCTGTTGTTTGTTTTTTTTCTGACATATGGAAGTCCCTTTAAAATTTCATGTATTATTCTATTATTCTTGTATAATTGAACAACAACAAGTTTATTTTTTGTTGGTTGGTTTTATTTTTTTTCCCCGGTGTTTTAAAATCTTTTTAACATCTTAGCCTGAGAAATCATTTCCTATTAAATTCTACATGACAGCTAAAAACTCCTGCATACTCTAAACTGTCCCATTAAGGTTTCTTTGTGTGCTACATCTTTCTCTTTATTAGAGTGTGTGAGTCCTAAGTTCATGAGAGATTTGACAGGAAGCATGTAATTTACCCAGGTTGTACAGTATTAATAGTAGAGAAACTAAACAAAGAGCCTAATTCTTCCAAAGGGCTGCTGTGTGCTTCATAGCCCCAGCCAAAGTCAATGAGAGCAACAAACTGCACTTCTCATTCAGACCACAAACTTTGATACTCTGCTAAAACTAAATGGCACATGCGCAGCACTTCCAAACATGCCAGCAGAGAGGGACCATTATCTCTGAAGGGCTGTGTGGCAGTGAACCAGGGTGCAGATGCAGCAGAAGACAGCCAGGTCCTCCATCCTGCAAACCTGTAGGCTTGTCACGAGCTTAACTCAGAGCAAATTGAGACACTTAAGACCTGCCTGGTTCTGTTCCTGGGTGACTTGGTCTAGGTGATCCTGCTCAGGCAGGGGGGTTGGACTAGATGATCTTCTAGGTCCCTTCCAACCCCTAATATCTGTGAATCTGTGAGATGTTTCACTGACATTCTCTGCATATATATTAATGTTTAAATGCATGTACACCACGTACATTTTAGCAAGGTGACTAACTTGGATTTCAAAAGTGGCAAGAGGAGCATATTGGGGAGGGGTGAGAAGGGGGATGTGTGGAATCTGCAATTAAATCATTGTGGAGATGTTTAGAAAGTTGTTGTTTTTTTCATACTATATTTTTTTGGCCTTTGATAATGGATGGTAGGAGAAAGCACAGACTGGTCCTTATAAAATAGGCAGTTGGGTTTTTTAAAGATACTTTTCTATTTGAAAGTTTCCTCAGTCTCTGTGATCCACAGAGTCTGCAACAAAAGGATTTTCTTATGCCCTAGAAAAAGTAGAAATAATGTTGTTGTTTTTTTTAATGTTATATATTAATTATGTATTACTAATTATGTTTAAACAATTATTGTTTTACAGCTTAACAAGTGAAGGTTCTGTGGTAATTTTTTGTTTTGTTTTGCTTTTTTAGGCCTGATCATAGAATCACAGAATGACAGGGGTTGGAAGAGACCTCTAGAGATCATCAAGTCCAACCCCCCTACCAAAATCAGGATCACCCAGGGCATGTCACTCAGGAATACATCCAGATGGGTTTTAAAAGTCTCTAGGGAAGGTGACTCCACAACTTTACTGGGCAGATATGTACCAACATATATATTTGGTCACATACTGCAACAGTTTTTTTAAATAAGATTGCTCATGCTACCTTCTACTTACCACTTTTTAAATAACTGGTCAGAATACGGTAACTACACTGGTCCGTTATTTTTAGGTCTTTTAGTCCTATATCCTTCCATTCTTAACCTTATAATTCTTCTGAGGTTCTGTGTTAATTCCTGATGATTACTGAATATATCTTGATTATTTTTTGTGAATGTGTTTTGTTCATCACAATCCCCATTCTGTAATTTAGTCCATCTAAGAGCGCCTTCATGAAAGCAAGCTGCACCTTGCTGGATGTCATTCTCCTGATATTTAAAGACTGCCTGGGTATGCTACTTCTACTTCTCATGGTAGGAGGCATCTGTTACAGCCTTTTTTATAGATCTAGAGGAGAGCTACAATGACATTAATAATATTTGGAGCGTTGAGGGGTTTTTGTAACAATGGGTTTTCAGGCAGTGATCTGAACCAATTGTCTTCTGAAGGAACCTGCTGATATTTAACTGTAGTGTTCACGAGAATTAGGAAATCTATGTTTTCTATACATTTTTTTATATGCATCAAAACACTGCTAAGAGCACCACCAGCTGGTGCTGCTGGACATGCACAGGGCATGGTGACTGCAGCACCATCATAGATCCCCACCTGCTTCTCACCAACCTGTAGAGCACCTGTTGCCACAATATTGCTTTATTCTCTGTATTCAGATATGGAAACTTAATTTCAGCCTTCTACCAAGCAGAAAAGGCATCTGATATTCTCTTCCCATCTAGTTGGCACAGCCCCTTTGGAAATGTTTCTTTCACAAGCTCCATTAGGCTTCTTTCCTTGTGGCTCATTTTGTCCCCACCAGTCTTTCCAAGTATAAACTGGCTTCAAACACAAGTAAGTGCTTACCTGTTATATAGACTTCTAATCCCCAAAAGTTCCTAGTTTTCCCAGGCACCTGCTGTAATTCAATCTGTCTTGGTGGCAACTAGAAGCGTCAAATAACAAAATGTTATTTGGCAGGCAAGAACAAACAGGTGTCCTATAGTATAAAGAAGAACATATTCCTGCCCACTCATAGCCCCCTGTGCATGAATAAATCAGTGCTCTCTGAAGCATAAGGTTGAAATCAGACCCATATTTTGGAACAGTAAGACATAGGAGTTCAGACACTATTAACAAGGCTAGACAGTAAGTTTGGTAAGTAACAACAAGGAATTCTAATATGTGATTTGGAGCTCTGATTGACAAACCTGCATTTCCTCACCTAGAGTAATGGAAAAGCCACAGGGAACAAAATAAACCAACTTCCATGTATGTGGTGAGGCAACACCATGTGAGACTTAGAACTGGATCCTCTACTTCTTTACAAGGCAATGAACCTCTTTCAGCACTGAGTTCACATGGGGATTTTGGCTTTGGTTACTGTATTGGCAAAAGAGTTGTGCACAAGCTACAGGCAGCTCCGGGGAAATAGCAGGAAGATCCCAAAACATATGAATTTGAGTTATCCAGATGGGGCATAACACAGGCTGAGTAAGCATCTGATGATCAAGGCAGGAGATGATGATTCATATCTTGGAGCTATTCCTAGAATTACTGTGGGGAAGCTCATTACTTCCTGTGACCCTCAAAGCTCTGGAGAGGTGTTAAAACAAAGACCAGGAAATTTCATCGAAGAATTTAAAAAAAAAAAAGCAAAAAAAAAGCTACTTTTGCAGCAAAGCACCTGTGAAAACAGGCAGGAATTTAAAGGAAACTTTGTCCTTGTTAATGATCCTGCTTTTTCAACATACTATGAGATATTTAGCACACTGACCTTAAAACATAGCATGTGTTTCAGCAAGAGCTAATTCTGAGATTTCAGGAATACAGTTGTCCATGTGCTACTTTGGTATACAGGATACTCATAGGAAACATTCTAGTTCTCAACAGAAATATGTATTTACAGAACAAATTACCATGAGGGTGCACAATAAGTGAGTTGTGATAAAGTTAGAACAAGGCTAGGATAAGCACCTTGTTTGTGTTATAATCACAAATTCTAATAAATAGGGAGTGGGGACAAAAACAAAAAAACCACTAGGAAAGATCAAAGTGATTTCTGCAAGTTCATAAAGGTAATCATAGTGTCCTTACCTTGAAATTGTAGATCCTGGATCTGGTCCCATGATAAACTAGCTCTAATAACAAAGCCCAAAAGGAATAATCTGCATATGTTGAGAGGAGGTCTGTATTACAAAATTTAGCAGAGATGATCAGTTACTGGTAGAAAACCTTCAGAGACATTTTTTTACAAGGTCTACTTTATTTGTAGCAGAATGGGTGGCATTATAATACAATACTGTCATTTTAGTTCTCTAGACTAGATAAACATTATTCCTCAGTAATCTGCCCTATAATTGCTAAAATATAAATATTTCTACAGGTAGTGAATAATGACATTGTTAGTAGTTTCTGGTAAGGAAACATTAGGAATTTAGTAACTAGCAAGGTAACTTTGTCATAACATTGGTCGCAATTAATGTATATTCAAACCATGGGGAGAAACAGCTCTGATGAATTGATACACTGATGGTGTTACTAACACCAGTGCTTGAACTCCCTCCCTACAAGAAGTCAGACACATATGTAGTCCCACTGATCTTGCTAACAAGGGTACTTCGTTGTGCTGTTCTGCTGGAGAAGAGGAGGGAGCAGACAGAGCTGCTGTGGCCAGCCCAGACATGCAAGGGCATACTCAAGGACTGCCTGTGGCCAGATGGTTGTTCTGTCTCTAACCTGTTTCACAGGTTGCTGGGGTGTGTATTTAAAGCTGATGTTTCTAAGTAAAAGCCGGTACTTGCCAACTTTTCTTAGGTTTAAGAACTCACAACCATTGTCAGATTTTTGCTGAGAATTTGACACCAAGTGAAGAATTCACATAATCTCCTGTACTATTTACCTTACATTTGCTTCGCTCCGTTTGTTCTTTCCATGTGGGCATGTGAGCAGACCCTCCTGCAGAAGCAATGCTGCTTGAAGTATTTTGCAGGTTGGCCACAAAGTTATTACTGCTGGGCACCAGTGCTTCAGGGCATGGGGCCAACCAACTTGAGAGCAGGCACTGATCTCTCCTGACAGGTGAATGTGAAGGTCCCCAGCCATGAGATCATGTACTCTACTTGTATCAAGTATGCAGGATAAGATTCCCACTCAAGGCCACCCTAGCTGTAGTCCATGCTGAGTTTCTGCTGTTCACTTTTGGAGATTGTGCTATTGCGAATCTAGTCCCAAAGTGATTTTCAAAAATATTGTGAGTTTTCAGACAATCCTCACTACCTCACAAGTTAGTAATGTGAGGCAGTTGGGCAGCATAGTGGACAGGGAGGTGTTGCAACTAATTCAGGACCGCAGGATAGAAACCCTCTGGTTGGTAGGAGAGGAACTTTTTGTGATGTCCCTTCACAGAGATCACAGCTCCAGGGGTGCTTAGGGCATCTCCCTCTGCTAATCCCAGGCTGAGTCACATGCTACAGGGAGAGTCCAAGGCAGAATTACAGTTTCTGTAGAGAAAGGATGAACATCTAGAGACAAGTTCATATTTATTTGCTGCTTTGATTTAGGCATCTGTCAGAACAAGATCAGATATGCTAGGACTCATCCTCAAGACTGTGGAAATGTGTGCATAGTTTATTAATTGGTTAAAAAAATGAATACAGCCCCAAGTAGGACAAATAGAAACTAGAGTGGATCAAATAATCTGCTTGAAGTATTTTACAAAGCATAAAGGATAGTGCTAAAATACAAGTGCATATCAGTTCCTTACTAACCATATGGCATTTGTTATGATTGTAAAAACTCATATATGAACTCACCTTGGTCTAGAGAGAGAAAGATTTTTTACAAAAGAAAATATTTGTTCTCTTTCTTTAGTTCTGTTGCGTTTCTGACGTTTGCAGTGTTAATTTTATCTTTTGCCATCAAGACTTAAAAATATGTATCTTGCAGGCCTGCTGCTGACCATGAGTAGTAGTAGATTTAGTACCTTAAGCATTAGCAATGAACTGGTAACTGCAAAACTTGGCTCACAATATTCTAACAGTGGACGCCATAGAACAGATGTGAAAGTGTTCTGTTTTCTTTTGAAACAACCTGGATATTTTATCAAGGTGTATTTTCTGTCAACAGTTTACAAATGTTTCATGAGAACAGAGCTGTGCAACACATAGCATGTCATCTTAGAAAATGCTTACAGAGTCATTATTGAGTTCCCACATAGAATATGGCAATCAGAATTTGCTCAATTATTAGGCAAAGAATAGATGGATAAAGCTGTTCTTGTATACACAAGGAAACCTTAGTTTCATGCAGAATGAACACTGGAGTCCAGGCTTTTTTCTCTGGGGCACAAGCTGTACCTTTTGCTTCTGCTGTGCACCTGCGTACAATGTTCAAAGACCAATCAGTTCTTGTGGTTTTGTAGTATTTCTGCCTATTCAGCTTACTCTTGGTATTCTTTGTGGTCCAGCAGGAAATAACAGATTACCACTTTCTAGTAATCTGTCCTGGAAACCTTGTAGGGCAGGTTTTTTTCAGTTTAATATATCAGTCCTACTTGAACAAAATGCAGTGTTTTTTCCAATGTTTGTGTCTGTAATATGAAGCCATCTCTGGAATGGTTAATAATCCTGAGCTTCTAAGCCTTACCAGGTTTGTTCATTTGTGATATGAAAGAATCTCTTGCTTAGTGAGATTCTAGGTTTTATGAGGGAATTACAGCTAATGGAAATCTAATGCAGAATTCTACTTACTCCTGCCAATTGTGCATAATTCTTATCAAAATTTGAAAGAGTTAAAGATTTAAATGGCTGAAGGAATTTGTAGCAAGATTAGTTATCACATCTCTTTTCTCTTGAATGCAGAAGAGAGGGATGAATTGCTTCTGACCTAGTTCCTCAATCTATTGCAAGTTGCTAGGAAAAGCACAAGCTAGTATTGCCTTCACTGCATATGCTTATATTCTGATAGCATTGAACCTGTTCCTTTACACCGTAAAGGCATAAATAAAATAAGTTTATGTCCACCTTTAAAAATGTGTAAGCTAGTTTTAATTCTGTTAATACATCACAAACAAATAAATAAATGCTCCATCACAAACTGCTAGCTTTGAAATTTTGACCCCTATGCTGGCACATTTCTGAAGCTGAAAACATAACCCAGAATTTTTTGTGAGAAATTTTGATCATCCTTGACTGCAAGTGTGCATTATGATCTTACTTTGACATAAATGGGTATTTCAGGAGTTTTTTTATGAAATAATACAGCATTTCTCCAAATAAATGAGATGAGAAGCTGGGCCAGTCTGTCAAAATAGCAATTATTTGAGCACACAGTACCTCGTAGATACAACTTGATTTCTCAGTCAGAACTGCTACTACAGTTATGTTCTGAGTACAGGAAAATGCTGATGCTGGCTCAGCACAAATTTTTGGTAAACACCAACTACCATCCCTTGATTGAAATAAAAGAAAATTATCTGTGCCCCAGACTGACCCATCTAGGTTGTATCCCTGCCTAACTTTGAGTCTTACCTAGTGAGCTAGAGATGAAACTTGGCTTTGTCCCAGAACTGCCCAGCCCTCTGTGCCACCGTGTCTAGCTGGGTTAGCTGCTGCCATTTGTTCCCCTCTACATTGTGGTTGAGAAATGATAGTTTAGTCGACAAGGGAACTGTTTCGTTTGAAGCTCCATCAAAGGGTAGGGCTTTGCTGGGTCAGATTTACTCCCTGAGGGGAGTTTTTGATGCATGTTAGTTTTAAGAAACTAAACTTATGTATATGTCACACTACTATTAAATGGCTGAAGCTTACTTAGAACTGAAGTGTGGTTGTTAATAGACAGTTCTGGGTATAACTATGTCTATAGGAAGATTTCAAACTGATGCTTGGAAGTGTTGTTTGAAAACTTTCCATATCATGACAGAACAGTTAAATTCTAAAATCTCCGTGACTTACCCCTATCATCCTGAGCTTAATAGTTCCAAACCAAGAAAATGTAGATGCTACCCAACCTCTAATGATTTTGGTTTTCTCTTTCTTTCAAGGAGGTGGAATGATATTAAATCTCATTAAATATTAAAACATTGATGTTGAAATGAAAAAGTTAAGAAATTAAGTCACTGAATGTACAAAAGCTACATTTTGACATCCTTAGTGTTCTATGGCATGTTTCCGTCACAACGAGAAAATGTAGCTGGATGTTTAATAAAGTATCTATAAAAAATACTTCTTCAATACTTACAATCAATACCACCTAATTACAGAGATTGCTGCACTGAACACATTGTCATGTTGTTGTTATTAAACATAATCACTAATGGGAAAGACCAGTCAGTAAGAGAAATAAAAACTGGTTTGTGAAGTTGGCTAATAACATCTTTTTAAGATCCGTGTGGATATGAGCTCACAGGCTTTGTGCTCATTTCAGTGGTCCCTTAAGAACATTTTTGTAAATTTATCTCCTGAAACAGTGGACTGTTTCAGTATCTCAGCAGCTTATATAGTCTTTGCCTTGGTAAAAAAACCTCAAGCCTTGACTTCAAGCCTTTTGAGTCAGGTTGGTAGTTTCAGCATTTTCAAAAGGTGGGATAAATCCCAAGTATCAAATTAAATGAATTTACAGGAAAAAAAAAAAAAAGAAGTATTTATGTAGTTTGATTCAAAAGAAAAAGGCTGGTTCAAACCTAGTATGAAATTATCTGGTTTTTATAACAAAGAAGACTTTCAATATTATTTAAGTAATTCTTCCTGGGTTAAGAAATATTAAATTTGTGGTTTCAGAATTTTTTTATGCAATCTTAGTGCAAGATATTTTTTAAATATTAAACATGACAGAGATTTATAGCTAACCAAACACTACAATTATCAGTTCAAAAATATGTTTGATGGCATCTCAGTCATATTTCAAGAGCCGTTTAATCCAGAAATGGTAAGATATGAGACTGTTTTGCTTGTAGAGAATTTGGGGCCATTTCACATAGTGTCAGTACATTCTTTATAATTACATATATCCTTGAAAATGGCTACCTCTGAGAATTACCTGACTGTAGTTGAGTCTGCATGTTTTCTGGTATTCTCATGAGTGACACCAGTCACTCATGAGAGGGTCACAGCCTTAATTGGCCAGAAACCCTGTTGGTTGCATTCTCAGTAGGCAGGGCAAATTTCTGCATTCCTAGGAATTAAACCTTATGAGTATGTCTGGCTGAATGTATAAAAAAATCACATTTGACAATTTTACTGGAATCAAAAACTATGTATAAAACATTGATAATGCTAATTTTGACTTGAGGGATTTATTAGCCAAAACAGTTACTTTTTTTTGGGTATCTTGAATTCAAAACTTACTGATAAATCTGGCCTGCATATAAACCTTGGGGATTGTGAAATCTTATTAATTGGGAAAGTGTAAGACACAGTTAAGCCATGAACATAACAAAGATGTTTCTGGTAAGACTCCTGGGATGCAGATCTGTATGTTTCAATGAGCTGAAAACTTTTTCTAGCAATTTCTGTTCTGTGAGCAATTACTATTCAATTCATACCATTGAGCTTCTTTAATCAACAAATGCAAGCGTGGTGAGATCATGGGGCAAATTACTATATTAAAGATCAAGAGAAGACATACCATTTTTTCAAATTACTCTGAATTTGAGAGAGACAGTGGAAAAACTATTCCATATGTCAAGACTCAAGACAGGTACCATTTTTCCAGCAGTTTAATGATTTAGCTTCATAAGTTTTTAAACATGCAAGTGAACACCTGTCAAGGTGCAGGTGTGATATTCTGCTGTTTTGTAGTATAAACTGTGATTCCCAGGTATAGCAATGCTGGCAGCCCTAACATCATTTAAATGTAATCGTGCACTCTTCTCTGCTTGTGACCAATGAAGTCTGTGTGGTCACACTGAGACACTGCGTGTCTTGGCAGGTCTACTGGTGCCTTTCTTCACACTGGGATTATTTTAGATTGGCTGCAATGAATGTGTTATTTTCCATTTGTTAACACATGGGGACTTGCAACTCTGACAACTGAGAAAAATATACTCATTTATATGATGATTACTCTTGTTTTCTCAGATGTAATCTGAGAAACTCTCTTATCTTTACCTTCTTCCCTGCATGGTCCTAAAATTGGCAATAATCACAGTATTAATTATATGATGCTTTCTTTGGCAGCAAAGAGAACAATTTTCTATAGCAATAAATTTCAGATATGAAAATAAAAATAATCTGTAATCTTCTAGTAACATTTAAAAAAAGCAGAATTATAGAAAAGTACACTTCATATATTTTTTACTTTGATCAGAAAAATAATTATTTCACTTCTGTTTCTGACTTGAGTAGTTAAATTACTACAATTAAAACCCATTGGGATACTAAGGGGGTAATGACACACTGAGCTACCCTAGAGACCTGGTGCAGTGCCAACTGAGTATGCAACCAAAAGTGAGTTTTATACATATGTGTTGATGTTTCCCAGTACTCAAACCTCATGAGAATCAATAACAAATGTCTGATAACAATTAATTATTAGATATAGCAGAAGAGATTATGAAACTGATTTAAGAAATTAAAATAATATTAAAAACACATGTAAATCAATATTGCCTCTTTGATTTCATAGAGCAATCATTCTGCTTCATATACCTTATGTCCACTTCAGAAAAATTTTCTAAACAGGTTTATGAATTATTCCTTTATTTTGTTAAGTATGGATCTTGTGATTACTAGATATGCCTTCATCACCTTGATGCTTGGCCAGAAATGGGAGGGATCCCACCTTGATCTGAATGGAGAGACAGGCCACAGGACAGTATGGGGGGTGTGGGAGTCCTGGTATTGCACTACACAAGCACTTATTGGAAAAATGAGGCTTTCAGTCCCATTAGCCACACAATAGATTTCTTCCTGGACTTCATTGTTCTTGGTGATTAGGAAACATTTTCAATCTGAATTTTGTGTTCTTGTAAGATGTTCTGGGTCAATTATAAAGGACATTACAGTGATGCTGTTGAATATGTGGATGGAGTTGAAACTGAATTCTTGAGCTGCTAATCACTTAGTGGCTTGGTTTCAATACAAAAACTTCCCTTTCTATGTGGTAGATATCATGATCACTATAGATATTCAAGCCAGTTCCTCTGATAACAAGAGGGGGAGAAAAGGGTTTCATGCAAGTCCCATCATAGAGTTTGCTTTATTTTTCTTTGGTCCACTAGAGCTTTAATTTGCTGACTCTTATCTCATGCTGAAAGATTCTTCTTTGCTGTGGGCTCCAGGGGTAGCAGAGGATGACAGTTCTGAGGGAGTCGCCTGCAGGCATAATTCCTCAGAAGTTCCTGTCGTTGCAGTTTTGCCTGTTGTTTCAGTGTCTAGCACAAGGAGTTAAAAGAAACCCATCCCTCTTTGAAGGTGAAAAAAGTCTTGTCTCGTGCTTCTTGCACAGGTTGTATTTTTTTTCTGTCTTCAATGAGAAAAACAGAAGCCTCTGTGCATGCTAGAGTCCTCTAGCAGAATTCCTTGCCTGGTGAAGTCTTGCAGGCTTCCTGCTTGATGATTTCCATTATAAAATTATGAGCCTCTGCAATCTCCAGGATGGCTGCTCTGTTATGCTGGCATGATTGGCTTCTGCTGCAGTTTCAGCAGTTCTACTGCTTTTCAACATTTTAAAAGGTTTGCCTTAGGTGCTTTGTTGAGAGGTGTGTTCATCTCAACAGAATTGGCTTTAAGTCACCAAGCCAGAGAGCAAGCACAGAGCACAAGCAATGGAGAACCAATGAAACATTCTAGCTTGCCTTCTGTGTTTTTAACTGAATTCCCTACACATCCTTGATCATCTCCCAGTAAACCTTCTGCATTGCAGCAGCCCTCCAGTGGCTAGCATTTCTCTTTGACTTGTGTTGAACTTGTTGGGTTGCTTATATTAGCCTTTATTTAGGTGAAAAGTTAATTTTATTTGTGAAAATGGAACAAAAAATATTGCCTTATACTGTCCCTTTCTTGCCCAAACATAATATGATCTGTGCAATGTAGAGTCTGAAAGCAGGAACCGAACCCATAAATAGGACCTTAGCAGCAGTGTTCAATGGTTGGCTAATTTAATCAGAAAACAAACTCAGCTGATAGGATTTGGTCGCTTCATATGTCTTTGTTTCTGCTTCTGTGAGACTGGAAAGCATGACTGCTTTGCTTTGTAGCTTCTTGTGTGCCCTCACCTTGTCATCTGAATTTGATTTCGTGCATGTGGATTCCTCTGATATTTTTTCATTTTGCTAGTTACAACAACCACATCTTTGTTTAATTGTGCTTTGCAGCTTTCACAAATCCATTTAGCCATCTGTGGTTGTAGAGCAAATACATGTCTTTTTGTGTGTGTGTGTTATCATCAATATTATGTGATTAATCTTTAGCACTGGTTCCTACATCATTCTAGACAACCAAAGGAAAGTAGCTTTCAGCTATCAAAATCCTTCGGTGGTCTATTTAATATGAAGTAATATGTTCTTACTGTCTTGTAGAATGGAAAGAGGAGCACTGGGAACCCTCCATTACATTAATGGGTTATATGGATCTCCACTGTAATCTGTTGCAAAATTAACACAGGCAGTTGGTAATGGCTTTCATTGCCATGGCACAAGAGATATACATTTAATAAACTGATTGTTAAATTATGTAGTCTAAACCTATGCTCATGTTAATCTATTGTGATCAGGGGAAATCACACTCTTCAGTTATGCTGAAAGAATGCATTGGGTCTGGGTCAATAATGATTGTTGATTCAGCTAGGACATTGCTACAGGAAAATTTATCCTAATTGATATTCAATTAGGCAAAAGCTCTGAAAGTGTTTTAATTTGGTGAGGGTACTTTTGGCCTTATTTCTGTATTTAAAACCTTCACTTGTTTTGGAGGCTAAATTGGGTTTTTTTTACAGACACATAAACCCAGTTATTTGCTTGCAGACATACATACAATATAAGTAATACATGCATCAAGACAAAGATACTATGATTATATGGATATAAAATATTTGAGTCTTGTTCCACTGTAAAACCTCACGTGACCAAAGTTTATTTGTTCACAATGAAATTACTTGAAGTTCAAAAATAAGGGGAATGCCATAAAGCAATAGTTTTATTGCCCACATCAACAAACTTTTTTTATATTATTTTTTTTTAAATAAGCAGGCTTAGAATAATCTTATTTTTAGAATATGAATTTTCCCCATAGATTAGCTGGAAATTTTCAAGCTTCTGTTTGGCAGATGTCTTGCTTTTTTGAGGACTTATCAGTGATCAAGTTTAACATGTCACATTTTTGTCTATGTTCAGAAACAGGAAGATTTCTAATTTCAACTTGACTTGATTATAATTTCACCCCAAGAAGGTGGAGACCCAGCTTTGTGCATGGGCAGCCACGGGAGGCACTGGTATACCAATAATGGCAGTAGTAGTTCAGGGCATGAGGAATTATGAGACTGACATGAATGAGGATTGCTGTTGTATCTGTGGGATCTCATCCCCCATGGGTTGGTGGAGAAAGGATGGGTTAAGAGAGATTAAGGCCCCTGACTTCCAATGTCAGAATGATGTTATGTGAATTATTTTCTTTTGAACAATTTACATCAAAATCAAGGAAATCAGTGTATAGAGGTATTTGTTTGGGATATCTCATAGTGCCAACATAGGTAACAGCCATAGCAGTGACAGGGAAAGATAGAAAGATGGCTTTAGACCATAACAGAGGTACAGTTTTTCTGCCATGCAAAGGATCATGTGAAAATATACGTATATTTTGTAGTCCAAAACTATGAATGTGCAAGGATGTTGTTCCTTTTGTCTTCCTCTCAGGCACTTGAGATGTATGATCTTTTTGCTTCTTTTACCTTGTCCTTCAGCAAACTGTGAGTAAAGACTTTTGCTTGTGAGCTGGGCTGTGGATTTTTTACCTGAGAATGTCACTAAATGAGACTCCAGTGAGAATATGATTTTTTTTCTTCTCTAGCAAGGATAAAAGGTAGAGATTGTGCTAGTCAAGGGTGGAGGAGGCATCAGCTTCTCCTCCCGGGCCCAACAGCAAGCATGGTACAAATTTCTAGTTTAGGGAAGTATCTTGAAGAGGAAATCATTGCATAGATGGCAACAAATGTAGTACTTCCAGGTTTAATGTTGTGTACAATAGCTTACAGGATTTATGGATCAGAATTTTACGTTAATCTACCAAATGGAAAGCCCCTTAAACAATGGTTAATTTACTAGTATAACAACAAAAAAAGCACATAAATTAATAACCATTTCTTAGTATGGAATGTAATAAAAAAGTTTACAAAAGCAGCTACATTCCTTAAAATACACTGTGGAACTTTTGAAATACAGACTGCATGCTTTTCCAAGGGTGAATTCTGACCTTCAGGCTCTACATGAGAGTAGGAGCAATTTGATTTCCACCAGAGGGAACAGCAGGCATATCTAATGATTTTAAAAAGTGTTTGGATGTGTGGTACAATATCTTATTCATTTCTGAATTAGGTTTATATGCATTGACTGACATTCAAGAATTGATGCCCAACAAGCTGATAGTGCTGGAGTGGCTCTTTGCATATCAGCTGGAATGGAAGCAGAGTTTCATTCCAATAGTCCAAAAAATGGGCCTCTGAATATGAAAAGGTACTGTCAACACACCAAGTATTAACAGTAAGGGTAGAGCGTTACTTGCTGTGTCGGGGGTGATAGTGTCCAGTATGAAATAAGGTTTTTGAGAAATACGAGGTAAATTAGTTCAGTAGTTCTTCCTCTTGCATTGTCTTCTAATCTTTTGAATCCAGTGTTTACACCCAACAGCAATAAGAAATGCTAAAAGCTGACTCAGTGATTCAATGCCTGTAGGATTCTCAGCATTTAAATGAAACCAGGTCTAGAATACACACCTGTATCTTCTCTGTACTGAACTATTAGAGTATAATTGTTCTATGCAAACTACACTTCTGTCCATCCAGAAGGAAAGATGACAAAGCTATTTGCCATATGGAATGTGTAGTCAGAGCACACTGTACTTCATTAATTGATTTCGACTGTTCTTAAACTGAGAAGTTGCAAAGTACTGCTTTTACCTTATGGTTACCTAAATTAACCTGGGAGAGTTGCTCTCAATCCAGTCATGGTGGAGTTGTGTCAGAGAGATGTGAGAACATATGCAGATTATGAGATGGAGTTGCAAGAATATGGTAAACCCTGAATAATTTTCTTCTAAGGAGTTGGCAATTTTGTCAGGACCAATTCTGATAATCTGGTAGCATTCAGATGCACATTTTTTGTTTGATATGTGATAAAGGGATATTAAGAGTTTTCACTTTTTTCAGAGTTGGACTGTGTGCTGCTGTTTCACTGCTAAAAGCTGAAGGGTGTATTTGCAGGGGATTTGTGAATGCCCATATACTTTGTAGTAGATTTAGAACAGCAATTCGATGCACTGATCATTGTAATGTATTTTAACTTTAACATCTGGACTAATACTAAATTTGCAGTTCAGTGTCTAAATATTAAGAGTGTGTTTTAGAGAGCTGCTGAAAGCCTGCAACTCCCACTGTTTTCAGTCCTTCGCATTTACTCAGCTTCCTAAAATTTGACCTTTTTCATTAGGGAGCCTGACACTTGGCTCTCAATTTTCCAGTGTCAGTCTGCATTTCATTAGCACATCAAAAATGCTTTTTATCGGTTCTTACACTGAGATATAACTTTTCCAAAACTTATAGCCAGATTTTGAACTAATATTTTAAATCTGGACATGCTTACAGCTGCTGTCTACTATTTAGAAGCCAATGAAAATCAACATTTCCAAAGTTTTGCACATTATATTGCTGGTTCTTATAGCAGTGTGATAGTTCATTGCAGACTATTGATTTTCTAACAACAGAAAACTAGTAACTTAGCAAGCACCATTCAGCTTTAGAACATACTGTAGCTGCATGTATGATAAACTTTTTACTCTTTCTCTGGAGTTAATGTGTTTTCCAGTCTGCGGGGCCTCAGAAATACTCCCTATTGTTTGCCACCCTGCTTCTAAAGGAGATGTAAATCCCACAGTGTGCAACAGTCATTCACTTGCTGAGGATGTAGGTTACACACTATTCTCTGCCTTCTTACAGTGAAAATATGAAGTTTATTTGGAAGTTGCTTGAGTGTTCTCTTTCAACACACTGGACCTGAGTGTCCAACAATGGTGCTCTGCCACCAAAATATCTCAGTGTTCTTACCAAGATAATTCTTCCATAGCCATCAGATAGAAGTGCTTGGAAAATTCCCCTCCCTCCTTTCCTCAGTTTTATGTTCCCTTAGACAGTCCCAATGTAGACTTAGTATTCATTTCACCATTATGAAAACATTCTGCAAAAAGTTCTCTTTAATGAGTGAACAAGAATTTACAGTCTCATCTTCACTGAGCAATGTACGTGTTGCCTTGAATCACACTTTGATAGATCTCTGAATGGCATGAGTAATTAACAGTCTTTATAGAAGCTTTGTAATAACCAGTAACATCAAAGGGTAGTAATAAACCAGAAAATAAACTAATAATTAAACCAATAAATCTTTTAAACATCAGTGGATTAAAAACTCCTTTGAAAATAAGCATGTGTACTAGCCAACATCTAAATGATGGATTTTATCCAAGAAATTCATATGATGCTGAACAGAAGATGCAACAAATGTCCATCACACAAAGGGATTAGTCTTGGTGGTTTATGTGATAAGAAACACATAGTCATACTCTGTCTGGCAAGCATTCAGAAGCAAAATGCCTATGTGTTTTGAAACCATACAGGCTTGTACATCAGTCAGTAGTGCAGATCAGTAAGAGCAGATTTGCAGAGCAGAACAGTTGCTGCTGAAGACCTGCCATTCTCATGATGCATTTTCATTGTTTAATTTGGACTGGTCTGGACTGCATGGTGAATCTCTGTTACTCTGAATCTGATGTTACTTTACTGTAGATGCTCTGCTGGAGAGTGTCTTCCAGCTTTAATTCTGAAGGAATCTACTTTGTGTACTTGGATGTAGTGACATGAAACAAACATGAGGACAGCAGGGACTAGGAGGAGGTTCAATTAAAAGTGTCACTCTCCATCTGAGCTAAAGCACTAACATAGACATGGTCTTCAATGAGTAAGGAGGATAGGGGAAGATGCCCTTAAATACTTTCTGTTCTTGGAATGTCTTGCTCTGCATCACACTTTCTCATTGTGGGGCTATATCTGCAATCTTGAATACCTGTATTGTTTGGGAAATACATGGTTTTTTTACTTAGGTGCCATCAGCACTGGACTAAAGGATAAATCATATTCTGCTGCCACGTGGCTTGAATGCAGGGATAACCCCATGGGTCATTGCCCACATGGTGGTGGTGGTGGGCAGGTGAAGGGCACAATCTGTTATCATGCCCCAGTCAGCTGCGTGGCCAGTCACTGCTACAGCACACAAGGGCTCATTGAGGTTTGCTGCAGACCATAGTGCCTATAGACATAGTGAATTTACAGCCGTTGGTATGACAGAGCTGAAAGCCTGACAGGTCCTATCATACAGCATTCTGTGAAAATCTGAAACAATGTGGCAGAACTTTCACTTGTTATACTTGATTTTTACAGTTCAAACTTCATGGATTTTGAAAATGAATATTATGGTATTGATATTCCTAAATTAGCACTTTATCAAAACTATCTGTGTTATACAAAACTTGAATAACTGGATAAATATTGCTAAGTGCTGCTTAGAGAATGAAATGTAGAGCTGCAGTACACCCACACACAAATAAAAATACTATCTGCTGGGAGTACTTTATTGTCTTTAGCAAAGAGCTATAAATGCACATTTATATAGTGATTTGTATCACTATTTTATCTTATGTTTGTATCTCTGAATATACAGAAATCACTGTCTCACAAGATTAGTCCACTCCAGGATACCTGAATCTATCCAAATAATTTTCTTACAGACTTATGCAAAAAATAAAATTTAAACTCTCCAGGTAACTTTTTTAGAATAATCCACCAAGATTGTGGCGTTTTGGGTCCATGAATGACCACAGCCATAATTTCCAAATAGAAAGAAAAAAAAAAAAAAAGAGTTACTAGAGAGTGCCACACATGCAGCATGGTTTCAGCTATAGGTGGTGTCTTGGTATATTCTGTTAAAACAGATCTATATAAATTCCGGACAAAATTTTTCCAGTATATGAGTGGTTTCAAGATACAGACAGCATATATATAAAACAGCTTGTGATTGTGAGTCACTTGTTACAGAGATGCTCAAAAGAGCTTCTTTGGTTTCTTTATGAGCCAAATGTGCTTTCCAATCCTTCCCACAGTAACTCTAGAGTTTGCAGGCTTTAAGAAGTAATTTTAGCATGCTCCCAAGGAGTCTGGATGGGAATAAATCTGTCTGAAAATAAGTGGGGTTGTTCAGTTATGTTTTCAGCTGTTTCTTTTTTTCTGTTCCATCAGTGAAAAACTGCAAACAGTTCCCACAGTGTATTCTCTACATTTTGCAGCTTGGTGCTTCCTTCTTCCATTTGCTACTTCTCTGGTCATGATATTTCTGCAATTTTTATGAAAGTCCATATGATTTCAGTAACAAGCATAAGAAAGCAAGTATTTAAAGTGAAGATTTTTCCATCATTGTCTTTTTTCAAAATATGGCCAAATATCAAGATGAGTTTGCAGTTCTAATTTATATTCCTTGGATTCAAAGTCTAAACTTTTTTTAAATGTACATGTTTACACTGACACTTGTCTTACAAAGTTTGTCTTTGATCAGCCAGTGCTAATATATAGAGTATGATAAGAGTGATCATAATTTTATTCAGCAACTAGAAATTGCAGTTTAGGAGAGAAAAGGATTTATGCTTTTTAGAAATGTACACCCTAATACTGTATTGTGAATTTTGTAAACTTGAAACATCTAGGAGAAAAACAATGAACAAAAAATATTCACAATGTCTTGAAAGAATGTAGCAAATCAAACTGTATCACTTCTAAAATAAATATACCCTAATATAAACCTGATAATTTTTAGCTGTATCCATGGATGTGTGTGGTTTTCCTCACAGAAGGCTTAGTTGTCTAGCTCAATTTTTGCCAATGTGTGATCATTGTAATGAATAATATAGCTGATGCCCAGGTATTTACTGATACATTAAATTCATAGAAAGTATTAAGAAACAAGATTTTTTTTAAAAAAGTATGAAATCATAAGAAGCCCATCTGAATTTCCTATTGAAATCCCCTCTGGATTTCCTGTAGACTGCCCTGTGATGTGTTGGCATTGGGAATTACGTTTTCTGGTCTCTCTTCAAGGCCAGGAGAGTGTGAGAGAAAGGGGATAGATACATGGGGGTTGCAGAACATGTGTGTGTACCTGACCCAGGCCTAGCTGTGCTCAGCCTCTCCTCAGCACCAGCTTCAGTACATGTTACTTCATCCTCAATTCTCTGGCATCTCAGAGATGAACGTTGCAGTCAGCAATGTTACTGGCAGATTTTTTTTGTTCTGGGTTATGCTGACAGTTCTTTCAGACAAAATCATGTTTGTCTGTGTGTTTTCTTGCACATGAAAAAATTGCCTGGGCAAGAACTAACCTTCTTATATTAATCTGAAATTTCCATGGTATAGTGGGTGCCATATTTGCAGTAACAGTCCCCATTCCTGTCTCTTTGGAGGGCTGGGTAGAAACCTAAGCTGGGCGTGGAGGAACCAGTGGGGAGAAGTGAGGCCTCCAAGATGAGCCTGACACAGCCTTTGGTGCTGAGCAGATGGCTCTCCTGTTTTCATCCCAGCTGGAGGCTTTCCACACCCATGGCTCTATTCCTACATGTAAGGAATTTTAATAACAAGGCCTTGAGCTTGTAAATACATAGATCACCTTTTCATGTAGAAGAGAGAGGGGTTTTTTTTCTGCTGTGGCCTTAAGTGTTGTTTTGCTGCACAGTGATAGTAGTGTTGTACAATGCATCTGATTTCAGAAAGGTATAGGGTTTTTGTACACTTTATGGGATATGGAGGTGAACAGATATGCATCAAATATTTCTTCTGTTCCCTTCTAGTTTCTAACGTGAAGATAGACCTGTTTCACCGCATACAGGAATAGGAAAACCAAACACAAACCACAAGATCCAGGAGCAAAACTCCCTCTTTCCCCATGCTAGGGAAGGCATCTCCAGGGTATCAGGGGTGAAAAGTGCTCCCCTGTGCTGGGAAGTGAACTGAATACAACTGGAAATGCTTAAAATTATTTCAGGTGACCTTCTCATCTGAGGCAGCTTCAGGAGCTCCATGGGGTCCCATGGCACCCATTGAGGACCCACTGAGGATTACAGCTGCCTATCATGAGTGTGCACTGTTTGTAACAACTGAGCACTGTCTGCCCCAGTTAGGTTACCTGGCTTTTTCTGATCCTGAATTGCTAGCCAAAGCCTCAAGCACAGATGTCTTTCTAGAAAGGCAATCAAA
The DNA here is from genome assembly GCA_024611195.1 of Ceyx melanurus. Classification (NCBI taxonomy): domain Eukaryota; kingdom Metazoa; phylum Chordata; class Aves; order Coraciiformes; family Alcedinidae; genus Ceyx; species Ceyx melanurus. The sequence goes on along the minus strand of JANHGL010003584.1, from coordinate 73,088 downwards.
CCTGCATGTGAACACAGAGTAATGTTCTTGCTCTGACCTTTTCAAGCTCCCAGGAGAGATGAAAAGAATTGAATTCCTTCTAGGGGAAGGGTTTAACTCGACATGACAATTCTGGGATAAAGCAGCTATCTGCCAATGTTTTTGGTAACTTAAACTGCATCATTCATTAATTTTCCTGTCTTGGGTCTTTCAGCACTGCTGTTAAGAGAAAGTTTGAATTAGCCTTGTTTTGGTCCTTTATAAAAGTTGCTGTTTCTTCAAAGTTTGCACACTTCTAAATGTATCAAAAAATCAGTCTTGCTTTACAATCAGGACTGTTCAAAAAGGCAGCAGGGGGAAAAGAGTTGGAGAATTCTTTTCTGTGTTTCCTGAGGTGTATGAACCCCAATAACCTTCTCCAAGAGAAACAGTAAGGAGTTACTGCTTTTCTGGGAAGGGAGATCTTTGCAGACAGGAGGGGCAGAGCCAGACACCTGCAAGGGTCAGTTGTACCCTGTCCCACTGGTGAGACCTTGTTTTTAAAGATGATTTAGTAAGGAAGCAAAGCACATGCTGTGTACTGCTTGAAGGTTTTTGTGTACTTGCTACAGAATTAGAAGATCTTTCTCCTCACTGAACTCTGATTTGCATGCCAGATTTCAGGCTGTCTTTCCCTCTTTAACCCTGGAGATGTCATAAAGAAATCTAGTTTAAAAGAATTTTCATTTCCTTTCCTTCTTTTACTTAAAAATTGTTAAGAATGTATGACCAGGTGTTATTTTTCTAATGGTTTTATTTTAATGCTTTAGTTTTTTTACTTATGTGTTAATTATCTTTCAAGCTATGAATATGCAAATGAAGTTGATGAAAATTTTCCAAATCATGCTTGCTTTTTCCATTGACAAACAAAAAACCCACAAGGAGACAGTGCAACATGGTAGCTTGTGTAATATCCATGTACCACAGCAGATCTATCACCAGCTACCTTGGTTTCTCCCCCTGTTAAATGATACATAAACTTCACACTTAGAAAAGTTTGAAAACCATAAAGTGCTTGAGTGAACAGTTGTAGTAATGGGAGATTGTATGTGGTTTGTCAACACAAATAGCTCAGATACTGAAGACTGTATTACAAGTGTTGCCTGGGAAACCCATGTTACAGCATAATGGGTTTAAAAAAAACCCCACCATACAGACAGGGTATAGTGTCGTATGTAAGGAAAAAGGTTTCATACCAGCTCTCAGACAAGGTAATAAGAGAGTAACTGGGACACCAGGGCACAATATGACATCCAGAGTCACAACCACAGTGCAAGCTTTGCTTATCTGGTGTGCAGCTTGAACGGTGGACAGACTGTTAAATCTCTTATATTATAGTCAATCACTTAAGGATTTTTATTTTTCTTCATGAATGCTTAATGCAGCATATAATTAGACATGGCAAGTGAATGCCAGGTCTGATATTAAGACTTGAGCTTTCCTGGCTTTCTTTTTAATGCTCATATTACAAGACACTCTGGGAAGGTTTGCAAGATCTCTTAGTGCAGGCGGCTGAGCACTTCAGCCACCATGGGGAGCAGCTGCCCAGCTGGAAGCCTGTACTTTAGTGCTATTTCAAGCTAGGAGGCAGGGCTGGGTTAGTCTCTGTCAAAAACTGGGTTCTGCTACATCATTACAAGGCAGGGCAAAGTTTTGGTGGTGTACTTTTGAAACAAATTTATCATTTTAATGCTTGCTTTATTTTTTTTCTCGGTCTATCAGCCAGTCTGCCACCTTAGGAAGGTCCTGGGAAACAAAGCCTGTTGTTCTGCAATGAAATCAATCATGGGCAAGGGAGAATTACCCTTTCTTGGCTTTTCTCCATTTGCAAGTGTTTTCTTCACTTGACAGTGAAGAGAAGACCCACTGGTAAGAAGCTGCTGCATTCATCGGCAAGGGCACAGCTGCACTTTCAGGGAGTCTCACATTTTGAGCCATAGTTTTACCTTAGATCCCTCAGGAGAAACAACGAGGAAAGATCCCTGAATAAGAAAGAGGGGAATGGGATTATCCCCTGTGGGATGATGATGATACATTTATTTAAATATCTAAATATCTCACAACTGTCATTAGAAAAACACAAAAATATTATAATGATAAAGAAAAAAAATTCCCAGCCAAAACTGTGTCAAGATGGATTCAAAATATTAAGCTATATTTTTGTATCTCCATTGCTGTAACCAGTATTCCCATTCACCTTAATAAAGCAAAGGCCATGGAGAGCTACATCTCTAATTGTACAACACAGATTTAGATTTCTTTCTGAAAGTGCTCATCCATACATTATTGAGTTTAGCACAAGACAGAGACTGTTTAATTGTTTAAATGCACAAATACTTTTTAAAAAGCACACAGTTTAAAGGTGACAGATTCTCTTGGTAAACCGTGTGAGAAGTGTTGATTATTGGTCCAGGTACATATTTTTATTTAAATCATACTATTTTAACATTATTTAATGAAATATTTTGTAATAACAGTGCTTTCAAAGCTTTATTAAATAATATTTCTGACTGATTTTGTTTCCCAGTGATTTGTAATCGATTATTAACAGTACCTTCAGTGAGGTGTATGTTCTGACAGGAGTCCTTGGTTCGTCCAAGAGAACAGGACCAGGGAAAACCAGTCTAACAAATTACAATGTCCTGAAAGTAATGTTTTATTGTGAAAAAACCCTCTTTAAATTTAAGCTGACTCAGTGTAGCATGTTTCAGGTCATGGCAGTATATCATCAAGGTTGCAGGAGTGTTGAAATATATAAGAAATGAAAATAATGTCACAATATTTTGGAGAGCTCAAAACGTCCTATTCTTTTTCCAGTTCTGCTTGGAAATACTGATTGCAAGTGGGACTTGTCACAAAAAGGAAGTTCCAGAGCATGTTTATCTCTAAATTCAAGACAACCTGCATATACAGAATTATCTGAAAAGTTAATCAGATTTATTAGATATGCAAAATGCTCTATTTGTGATGTGACTCTTCTGCAAGTTGCTTCCTCTCTAAAGGAACAGCACATTTTCATGTTGCTTTGTTACTGTGGTTTTGTTCTAATTATAACCGATCAGATTCAGATACCTTAATAGCTTTGCAACTATTAATTTTAATCAGAATTGAGCAGACGGAAAGCTTGTCACTGACTAGGTAGTCTACCCTGCTTCCACGTGCTGAGACGAAATATGGGATGTTTAAATCGGGAAATTACCTAAAGGGTGAATTTGATCCACTGTTTCTACAAACAAAGAGAAACACAACTCAAGGGGGTAAATGTAGAGGTATACGGCCTGGTATCTGTCATATTTTGGGAGACACAGCTGTTTAAAATTGTAGGTTTTCAATGGCAAGCCTCAGCCAGTGCTACAACTATTATTATTATTTTACCAAGCTTAATCCTAGGGGGTATTTTAGTCTGACAAAAGCCTGCTAACTCTTTGTTTATTCTTTGCACCTGTATAGCGACCTCCACACCTGCTGAGTTAAAATCCTATTTCTCCCTGCTTTAATAGCTGTTATAGTAGGAAGCAAAGGTCTTTGATACAAAAAATATAAGTGCCTTGGTGAGAAGAACAGCATATCTTCAGAGATGAATAGAATAAAGCCACCAGATGAACTCTAATAACTATGCTAATTAAAACTATAACCAACTAAACCCAACCCCCAACATCTCACAATACAGCTGAGTCATCTGTGGAGAAAAGACCTGCACATAGTACTGGCAATTGCAGCCTTGCATCCTTCTCTGAAATGGGTACAGTGCAGATTGCAGCAGGTAGGGTCGCTGTGGGTGGCAAGGATGCTGCCTGTGAAGGGTACTGTCCCCATTCCCCAGAGACTGGCATTATTGGCCCTTTTGTTTTACACCAATGCTGATAGCTCTGCCCTAACCCTGTGCTGCACTCAACCATATTCCAGCACTTCACCTGGAGCACAACAATTTCATCAGCTGGTCAGTGGCAGTCTTGGCCGCATTTAAAACTATGACATGAAAGTGAATGACATTGTAGCTTGCGACCAGCTATCACTTGTAAGAAGCTCACAGTACTTCTAAATTTTAAGAATCTTCAATTGAAGATCTTAAAATATGCACATTGCTAATGAAGGACTGAAGCCCTAATTAATATCATTAGACTGATTTATTTATCCTCTGTTGCCACCCATTTCTCCTTGCATCTTGGCCACTTCTTGGAAGGCTTTCAATTTGGTCTGGTACAGAAGGATGCAGACCAAAACATTTTTTTTTTACCACATGACTCAGTTACAGCATCTAAAACTTAAAAAGTAAGAAGGGGATGTTGGATTGTCCTGTCATTTCTTTTCCTAATGCAGAGCAATTTGTCTTTTTTTAAGAGGCATTTACTATCCTCTCACTCTTACCTTAAATACACTTTAGTTTCTAGAAATAGAATTCTAGGTATTTATTACTTTCAAATCCCCAGCACCAGCATGACCACAAGGTACTGCTGACACCCACAGGGAAATGGCACTTGGCTCACCAAGCGGGTCTTGGTGTTGTGGACTTGATAGTGAGTAGACCTCTTTATATAATTAGCTTAGAAAAGATGGCTTTGCGTCAGAAGGAAATCCAGAAGAACTCTTAAGTAGCTAGCTGAAAAGTGTGACATCAGGGTGAATACACATGCATGGAAAAATATGTGGACTTCTGAAAATTAGAGTTAATGCTTATTCTTTGTTCCTGAAGGACTCTTTTTCCACCAGCCTATCCTTCAGTAATGATCAAAGTTATTTTTACGCTGTAGTTTGTTCTGAAGGAGGGTGTCAGATAATTTTCTAAATTCGAGCACTGGTCTGACTCACAAGTTATCCTTGAAAGAATTTTTCCCATGTGAATGAAGAAAATTCTCCTTTTCCAGAGTTCTAATGGAATTATTCTATTGCTACAGGGATTTACTAGGCCATTAATTAGCTTTTTACAAGTACCATGGTTCATTTACACTTCTGATTATAACAGGTCCTTGTGTGCCTTTTGAACTTTTGTGATTCTGTAATTGCTTAGCTAAAGAGTTGGGACTGAGAGCCCCTCCACGTGTTCATTATGGATACAATTTCTCCTTCTCCTGATTATAAGACAGGACCACATCAAGAATACAGGACAAGGCAGTATATACTGAAGACCAAATACACCAAGGGTAAATGTCAGTAAGGAGAAGAAATGTTCTAGGGTGCTGCAACGCTATACTTTACAGAAAAAAAAACCCAATTTGCTATACAAAGACCTCTGAAATCAGAAATCTGAGAATGTAACCCCACAAACTTCCCTGCTGATAGAGCAAGCATTAAATCTGTAAGATATATGTCAGAGTGATTCAGTGTTTAGCTGTTGTTCTTATCAAGGATGAATTAGCTCTTAATTCTTTTTGCAAATAGCTAAACACTGTATATTTCCTGCTAGCGAAACTAACTTTTCAAACTATGTAAGTGGTAGTTATGCTAAATTTCAATCATTCTGTCTTTACATCTTTTGCTGCTTTATTAAAAAGATGTAGAAGTGAAAGGACTATTGTCAGTAGAAAAAAAAACAAAAAACAAAAAACCGACAAACAAAACACACAAACCCAAACAACCAAACATGCTTCTTCAAGCAGAAATATTCAATGCACAAATTCAATGAGTGCTCCAATTCATCATATCCATTTGGATCTCTTGGCATGTTTTGTCACCAATGGCAATTAGGATCTTGATTACAACACTAAAATCTCATCTGTCTTCTCTGTTAGTGAAAAGTGGAAAAAATATTAGCTGTTTGTTCCATCAAACTGGACACTTTGTATTTTGCACATACTTGCCTTGAATGGGTCTTTTAAATAAATGCAGTTGGTGTTCATGACTGGACGTTGGAACTGTCAACTTGCATTCTTGCTGTTATTATTTTCATTTATCATTTAATCAGGTCTCCCACCATGATTTAAAGCTACTCCTCTAAGATTCACACCTTCTAAGATTCTAAGATTAATAAGACATTAAAACACTTTCTTCAGAAGTTGTCTTTAGAGGGAATAACTATCTTAGTTATTATTTGACTAGTGTGGTTACCAAAATTATTGTTGTGAATAATACCAGTCTTGGAGCTGATGGCAGTGCTCTGAAGTTTTCAACGTTTTTTATGTACTTGGTGTTATTTGATGTGAATACAGTGCTTCATAATATATTAGTGAAAAACATTTGTGATGTCTATTAAGAAAAACAAGATGTCTGAATCTTGGGGCGGGGGGAAAAAGTAAGATGGGCTCATTGTGTAGTTAGGCTCTCTTTATAAGTGCATCTTACTTAAAATACAACAACAGGAGCTGAACTGATTAGGAAAAAATAAGACAAATTAAATATAATCTCTCTTTTGTTAATGATCTCTATCTTTGTTAGCATTCTTGAGTGTCTGAGTATCAGAGTAGATTTCACTTGAATATAAGCACTCATGCTGTAAAACTCTACCAGAGTGAAAAAAATAATTGTACCCATATCAGTGCTTCATCAATCCATGACCAGAACTCCTGAGTGCCTCTACACTCTTGGGGCTAATACTTCAATGAAGATATACATGGAAACTTGTACTGGTATGTCACTTGTAACATTAACTTTCACATTTGTGTTCAGAGGAGGACATAATACTGTAGTGATTATTTGTTTAGTGTTTAGTAGTGGAAATTTAACAGCTTATATATTTATCTTAAGGATTTTAATGACATTAGATTAGCTGTTTCCTTTCTACAGTATGTGAGATCAATCAAAAAAGTATTGCTGGTGTTCTTCATGTCCTAATAGAGAGAGAAGTCTCTTGATATTTGTGCCTCAGTCACAGACATTTATTTTTTGCAAGGTTTTATTGACCTGATCTAGGTTAGACTCCATATTAACACCAATTTTTACTTATGCACTAGCAGTGTCTGATTTTTATGTCAGTTTTCTGTTTGGCAATTGATACATTTTTAAATAATATATTTTAAAAATAGTTTCATATTGAACTGTCTCCACCAAGCTTCTAGCATCAAATCTGTTTTTAACGTTAAACACCTATACATGGGACTGCTTGTTTGATGCTGGTGATGGTGGTAGCTTTTAGATCTTTCAGATAAGACTGATAACCATCCTTACATTTTTTTATGTCTTAAAGGTTTGATTAAATGTGTGCCAGAACAAGATAAGTGAAGAATAGTCTGCCAGTAATTCTACAAGACCATTATATTATTTGAATGAATAAAATGTTGAGAAAAATGCTAGTTGTGACCAAATACCTGCAAAACTGAATAGTAATAAAAATACTAAAAGAAAAACAAGACATATTTACCAAGTAAACCAGATATACCCAGAAATGTTAATACCATAATTGACTATCATTGCTCATTCTGCTGACATCATCTTTATAGGTCTTTTTAGTATTACAATGTTTAGAGAATCTTGTGTGGCAACAGTATGCTTCTACTATTGTCTATAACTAATTTATAGTTCTTGTTTAGAAGACAGGTTTAGAGAAAGAGTTTATAAAGATGTGGAAGAGAGATTAAATTTATTTTCTGAGATTTACAATAAAATAGTATCCTGAATTCAAAATCAGCCTACCACACAACCAACACTCTCCTCATGGCTTTTCCACTCCACCACAAACATATCACTACGAGACCATAATCTGCAGATCAGCTGCAACTCTTGCTAAAGTCAGTGAAGGCTGCAATGGTTTGGCACCACTCAGATTCATAATAATTCATGCATTGAGAAAAATAATGATCAATGGAAAAACTGTAAATTAGACAAATCTCCAGATCATTGCTATTAATGAAGTTAATGATCTCTCAGACTAAATACTGTACAGTAAACACAGAATTGCTCTGCAACTGAGATAAGAGTTAAGGATTAATTTAACTGTGGCCAAGAGACTATTCAATGCAACAAATGTTTGGTGATTTGCTAAACATAGAATCAAATGCATTTTTAAAATGTAATATCTGGTGTATGCTTTTAACAGCTTTCAAATACAGTTCTTAAGTTTTCCTCATGGAAAATAAATTCAGAGGTCTTGCAGTTCAAATTTACATTAACAAAAAAGGAACAACTTGGTCCACCCATATATAGGTTCAAGCCTACTTGTTGCAATTCAGTTCTCTCTGAGTGGATACAAAGAGAAAACCAAGTCACAGTAATTGCATAATGTATAACATCTTAATCATGGATATGGCTTATTTATTTCACAGCTGCAGCTGGTGTTTTGTACCCTCTACAAGTAAATTTTCCACTTTCTAAAGCTGTGTTGAAATAAATGGATCTGGTCTGCAAAATACCATAGTGTTTATCAGTCTTTAACTTAGGCTGTTAGTGAAAGACAACTTTCATCAAACTGCCTTTCATCAAACAAACTGAAAGGCAAGTTTTTCCCTCTCTGTGGAGGGCAGTGTTAACCCTCAGACTGGCATTTAGAATGTGAGATGATTTCCACATCACATTTTGCTTATTGTTCTGTTTTTCTCATGGTAATTCCTAATGCTTCCAGCTGAGGTCTCAAGCTGCATTGTGCTTGTCACTGTGCAAACCTACACACCAGTGCTGTGTAAATCAAAAACCCAGACCCTGTGCTGGAGGGAAGAGCATGTGTACTTGGTATCTGCAGGATGGCAACATGGGCGAGCAGAACATGGTCTGCTTGTCATTTGGGGCAATCATATATATGGCCAGGATATATAATTTAAATATATGCAAGTGTTCCTGTGCTTAAGTGCTCTGAGGTCCAAATCATGTCTTCGGGACTTTAATTTTTTAGATCTTTTCCTGGAGGAAAAAAAAAAAAAAAAATAATATAATGGAACTGGATTACTTGGAAGAAAAAATGCTGAAATTGAGAGTTTATAAATCTTAATTATGAAATTTATTAGCATCATTTTATTTTCATGTGTTGTTGAACAGCTGTCACTTTTTCTAGCTCTGTGTTTGGCTACACTGTAAATAGTGTCTTGCTTTTCCCATATGTGCTGTTCACAGATGTAGGTTGTTATCAGGTTAGAATTGAAACTTTACCACTGATGTGAGCTTCAGTAAATATTTATTATTAACGCAGATAGTCCAGTAATGTTGTGAGCTTGCTAAATTAAAGGCAAAATTTAATGAGTCTTTAAAAAGACCAAAAAAAAGTCTTTTACCTGTCAAGACCTTAGCTCAATGTTCTCAGTTTATCTTGCCATGTGTCATTGATTTCTGAAATGGAGCAGGCAGCTACCTTCATTATACTCTACTGGCCTAGCAACTTTCAATCTGTGCTCAGTCGCAAATCTACTTCTTGTTCAAAACCCTTGTGGAACTCCCCACGAGGGCATGTTGGTTTACACTTCTGTATCACTGAATATATTGAGTGTGCATCCATCACATGCATTGAGATGCATCCATCAACGGTGAAGACAGCTGTTGAGGGGTTTGATGAACTACAAAACTGATGCCCCAACAAAATGCAGGATTCAACTTTGGGAGCACTACTCATGAGATATGCATTGCAGAGCTGGGCTTTAAACCTTGGCCCATGGCATGGATTTCCAGCACACTCTCTGCTCTGCCCAGTTTTAGGTTGACTCATCACAGGCAGGCTACAGACAGTTGCTGTTATTTTAAAAGCACACACTGCTCTGTGCAAAATCTAGAAGTGGCCAGTCCTTAATGGACTCCTTACTGAAAATAGCATAAGGTTCTTCAAAGCTCTCCAGGAAAATCTGTCTTTTCAACTACCTCCACTTCAAGTGTCCATAAAATTTCACAGGAGGTATCCTCTGCCTCAGAGGCTGAGAAATAGAGTTTCTGGCACATTGAAGAGATGGGATAGTTCCAAAGCACTGGAAACACCTAGCCAAGAGTGTATCAACAAAAGGGACCAAGGAGCCAAGCTGGCATGTGTGTGGTGCCAACAGCTTGGTACCACAGTTGGACACTATCTCATCCAAGTGCTTTAACTCCTTTCCATCTTTTCATTACCTTGTCCTGTACCACAGCAAGCTCATTTATATGTAATACCAAAGTGTCCTGAAGTTACCAAGCATTGTGTTCAGAAGACCTGCATCCATCCTGTGTCAGACCTCTGAATCCAGCCCCATATGTGACCTTTAAAGTATAGTTGTTTTCTCCCCAGTTCCCATAATTACTTTTCACAGAATGTTAGGGGTTGGAAGGGACCTAGAAGATCATCTAGTTCATTTTATTTTATGAGCTTTAGTCAGGACTTGAAAAAAAAAAGCTTCTGCTTTTCAGGGAGGGCTTCCAACTCTGCATGCATAATCTTCTGCATTTGTGTTCATTCAAGCTATACTTACACATATATCATCACAGAAGAGCAGGAAATTAAAAACACAATTAATTTCTTGTTAATTTAATATTTTCTGAGTAATTCACTAACCTGGGTGATTATCAACAGCAGGCAAATACTTAGAACTGTTGGGCAGTATCTAACAGCATCAGAAACAATAATATGGATTTACACAACTTCTAGTCCATCTGTGTAACACTATATATGCCCTTGTCTTCAATCAGAGAGGTTGTGTGAAGGCCTGATCCTTACAAGTGAGGATGTTACATATTTAGGAGATGCTAAGATGCTATCTGGGCTTTCCTCTGATTATTTCTGTTATGGGGTAGAATTCTGCTCTAAATCTGCTTTTGAAGAGCTGCATGTGCTGCTCAGCAGAGGCCCGCTCTGCACCACTTCCAGCAGGAGGCAAAGGAGTGAGTCTTCACTTCAGTCTTCCTCCTGAGAGGGTATCTGAGAGGCTGGGAAAAAACGAAACATTGTGTGGATGCCCACTATCTGGAGAAAAGACTCCAGGCTTGGAGGGCCTGGATTCCTTGGCTTTTTCTCATGGTTTGGGTATATATATGAATCAAAGAGGAGCCATGTCAAGATTGTGGGAAATGTGGAAGTGAACTGCTGAGTCCAGAAGAAGCTAGCCAAGAGCTGTCACAAAGTAGAGGAAGCCTTCTTGGACTGTTTCCAAAGAGACTTGAGATTAAAAGGAGCAAAGCCATCTCAGTACATTTCTGTAATGAACTTGCAGGATGGCAGCATGCCCAGGTTAGAGATGGCATCAGGACTCTGTTATGATCTATCTACAATAAATTGAATGTTCACTCTAATACAAGAACATGATGTATTCTTCTCCAGAAGGAATAGTCCTTCAACCAGAGATCAGCATTGCACAGTAGATGCTGTAAAAAGCCCTCAGTGTGCCCAAGCAGGGCTTTCCAATGGGGTAGTACAGACAAATGTTATAAACCTGGCCCCATTTCTGTTTTTTTCTGCAAGAGAGAAGATAGGACCTAGCAATCTAGGTGATAGCAAATGTTTTCACTTGTCCTATCTTCTCTGAAAGCAAGAGAAATATTGTGTCATGGTTATGATTTTTGGAGACAACGCTCTGCTACATCTCCATTAGCCCAGAAGAACAAGGTTTGTTTCCATCCTTTTCCAAGAGCAAGAAAGGAGAAAATACTTCTCTGCCTTCTAAGATCTTATCTTGATCATTCAAGCCCTTGTCATCTTGACAGACAACTGTTGCCTGCTTTAGTACCACTGTCAGCCTCACAAGCTGTAGAGGATAGAGCAGCCTCCCAGGGAAGCCAGTTAAGTGAAGTTTTGGCAACTGGTTAAATAGAAAGTTATCCATATATGTCCCTGTGTTGCACCTTGCCAGCATAAAGTCAAGAAAGAAGCAGCTTATTTCGAAATCTTATTTCATTTTACATAAACATCTGAACCATCCAGAGAGAATGTGATGTTAGGAAATTATCCTCTGCTGCATGCCAGCTTCAAACAAATCTTGAACTGCATTGATAAAAGCAGGAAATAGTTTTTGCTTACATTCTTTCAAATCAAGTTAGTAAATAACATGAAGGTGCAGTGCTTAGAATCCAGTATTTGGCTCTTTCACATCACTCATCTTACTTAGGCCCACAGACCAGTTTTTGAAAAGGTTTGCCCTTAAACCTTCCAAGGACACCTACATATTAAGTAAAGTTTAATGACTCAGAATATCCCAGAGAGAAAACACTTGCTGTGCTCCTAGCTCTAGTAACTGCATTCCTTCCCACAGGACATTAAAAACCAGCACCCTACAGTGGGTATAATGGGCAGGCTTTCAGAAATTCTTACTGTAGCTATGACTTGATCTTTCTCTTCCCTGTTGTTATTGTTACTCGACTGGCTGCAGCCTTTGCTACCCAAGCATCGTGCAGGGATTTGGGGTTATTTTGAGACTCATTCAGCAGGTCCGAGTAGGTAATTAGCTGGAGGAGCACATGATAATTGCCCAACCTCTCTGGGAATCCCAGATAGAGGGAGGTAGAGCCAGTGGTCTGCCAGATTAATATGTAAGGACAGCCCTCAAAAGCTTGGGAAGGAGAGAGTCCAGTGAGAGGAGGAGCTTTAGGGCAGATGAAGGCCTGCAATGGCTGTAGACAGTATTACAGTGCCTGTGTGCTCTCCCACCTTTCAGCTGAGTTACCTGTCAAAGGTTCATGTTGTTTAAAGACAAGCAATGGGGCTTGATGATGATGACCTATGCAGTGTGTAATTTGGGAAAATGGGTGGTGGCTGAAGGAGAGGAATAGCTATTGGGGTAGGAATATCTGCTCTCTGTTCCCCTTTCAGAAAGGTGTGATCCTCCTAGACTCCAGATACCTGGCAGCATCTGTCTATGGTGCAAGTACAGTAAATGAGTTACAGTCAGGTGGGCTAGCTAGAAACTTCAATTAGTCTTTCTTTACAGAAATATATGTCCAGACATATTTTTACTCTTCAGGTATTTATCCCCTTTGTATGTTGCCAATTTTAAAATTATCAAAGTCAGTATATAGATGTAAAAATACATGGAAGTTTTATAGTGGAGGTTGGAGAGGGGTTTATATTTTCTTCAACTTTTTAAGCTCTAATCCTAGGCAAATAACAGCACAACTAACTACAATGGTATTTTTTTCCATATTAATCAAAATGTTTTTCAGATGTAGGCAAAATTGTTTGCCTTTCTTCAGAGAGAGAAGCACAGGCAGATTCAGATGAAAACACAGTGTTAGCCAAAATGACCCAGTTAAGAGGCAAAACGCAAGACAGAACATATGTGGCCTGTTTCTCAGTCGAGATAGCTGTGTAAGACTTTTGAAATGGTGGCAAAAGAGCAAATGACATTCAAATTACATGTTCAACAGCATTCAGTTTAAATTTAACCTTCTAAGACGTATATTTAAATCACCAACTTGGAATTCAACTTACCTAATTTTACATTCTAAAAGACTTGTCCTGCACCCAGTTCTGGGAAAAGCTTTGCAGCCACGACCATGACAAAATTTTATTTCTTTAGTTAAATTTTCTGGTTTAACATTATGTATGGGCACACTTCATTTGATTAGTTATAGCCATACAGTTTAGCCAATTTATGGCTCAATAGCCCACTCCTGTCAAAGATGGGATGGAATTCGCTGAATTAATATAAATGCCTTGAGGCAGTAGCTGTGCCTGAGCAGCACTATGGGGAACCAATCCTGTTATATTATGATAGTTCAGAGACCTACAAGCATTGCCCTTTTCAGCATTGTAAAATCCTCATATGATGCATTTTAAGGTAAATGGAACTCTCTTTTTTTGATGGATAGATGATGGAAACTATTGATGTGTCTAATGTGCTGTTCTCTTGGCAGACGGCCTAGTCTTCAGATGATAACTGAGAGCTCTCATATGTTGTTAGTGTTTTTTGCAAGTGTTCTCAAATCACATACAAACAGACCAACTCCTGCTCTGCAAGATGCATGTAATGGCATTGATCTCAGTGGATGATGCTCACATCCAGCCAGGAAAGAACTGGGCCTACGTTCATTAAACCCACTGCATGGTGAAGTAAAATTTAGCCCCAGGAGGTGTATTTCACTGGCACAAGCTGCCTGCAGACTTCCAGGACTGTCTGGCTTTTCCAGAAGGTGCATTTCGCCCTCAGCATGCTATGTAGGTTCGTGTACCTATTCCTTAAATACAAAATAAGCACTCCTATCTATGTCAAATGATGAATCTCTGCTACTAAAGTAGCATGTAAGCCAATGAGGACTGCACAGCCACTGTACTTTCAAAGTGCTTAGTACCGTTGCTCAGTGCTCTCCAGCCAAGCAAATGCCAAAGGACTTCTCTTCCTATGTCTTTTTTTGACATGTTTTATGAGGATACATAACATATCGATGGCATACCAACAGCTAGCAAGCATTTGGTCGTTGAATACTCTCTAGGTGAGCAAGAATATCTCAAAGCAAGCCTTTAAAGAAAAAAAACCAAAACCAAAACAAACCAACAACCTACACACAGAAATGAGGAACACACTTTCAGACATCCTTACCAGCACTCAGAGCATAAAAGGAAGTATTTTTACTGCCCAGGGTCTGAGTGTATGGTCAGCATGGACTGCCAGCACTTGTTTGGCTGCATAATTTCCCTTCTTCAGATCTGCATCTATTTCATCTTTCATCTAAAATGATAGACCATTATATTTAGCTAAAAACTTGAACAAATATAATAAATGTCTGAACTGCTCATGCAACTTCAAACACAAGCCTACCATGGCCCAGCAAGAACTGGGTGGAGTCTGTAACTTTTCCCAGATGTGCTTTTCTGTAGGCAAGTGTGCAAAGCATCAAGAGTGAGGTTGTTCAGTGTCAGTCAATAATGTGATGAGTTTGCAGGCTATGTTCTGTGTGCATATTTGTGTTTTGGGATATTTTGGGAGGACACCTATATTTTTCATATACCTTTGGCCTATATGCAACCAGAGTATGGACAAGGTAATGACTGGGTGTTGACTGCCTCAGCTACTGTAGCCACATTTTCACTATGTCATCATAATGTATTTGGGATTGTTTTAATTTGCAATATTATGGCGGTTTCTTCTTCCATGGTCTCTTGCTCCCTATCTGTCTCCCTAGCCATCCTCTCTCTTAGTGTAGCTGTCAGCTGAGTGGGGGCTTACTGAGCCCATTGCAGTTGCACCATGGTACAACATATGGCTCTTCTGTGGAAAGTTGTTTTATGTCCTTCCATTTTAACACAAATTCTTTCCTATATACTGTCTGTTTATCCATTTAACTCACAGAGTAGAAGAAAGCTGATTAGAGGTCTCAGGATGTATGTCACTAATGCAAACACACTGCAGGAATTTGCTGTTCCTGAGTGGGTGCTGAGCGTGTATTTCCATGGCACAGCTGCGGGCACAATGCTTACTGGAAGACCAGTGACACAGTCCACTGTAAGTCTTACATTCACAATTTTCTGTGAAAAGCCGTCCATTTTCACTCTTGCCAATGTAATTTGTGACTAGCTGCGATGGTATGATTGGCATTTTTCTCTGGGAATCCTTATACTTCTGACAAATTCCCTACTTCAGTACCCATTTCTTCTGTGTCATTAATCAAACTGCTTTTCTATTTAATCTGATCATTTTACAGTGCATTTGGGAGTCCCTGCCAATACTTTCTCCTCATTTTGAGAAGCATGATTTGTGTATCTTTCAAGAGTATTCCTGACACTACTAAAGCTCTCTTTTACAGTTGCATTTTATGGATAGGGATGTGCTCATGCTTTCTTTTTCCTGTTACTAATGGCTGCTGTTGCCAAGTGTGCCACTGCCTCTCTTGCACTATTCAATCTCAGATTATTCCCATGGATGTAGATAATGACATGAAGCTCTTTTTATGACACATCTAGGTTTACTGCTTGTTCATATCAGACTGATCATGTGATGGAGGTGGAGAACATGCTCTAGAAATGGGACATTACTTGTATTGAGTAGGGCCAGGTCTGCTACACAGGAATCGCTTCACGCTTGTGCATATTTTCCCTGATGCTTCTTTTCCCAAGTTTTTTTTAAGTATTTTCTGTGGTGTTCTTTGCCTCTAAGTTGTGCACATAGTCGTGAAATATTGACTGTTCTTATACCAAGTCTAATGCATCTCTTCCAACTTTAGCAGACACCTTTTTCTTTTTTTTTTCATAGTTACAGTAGTCCTTGACTGAGTCACTGCTTTCTGATGTTGAAACTAATAAAACTTAAGTGTCCAGTGAGTCCTTCCTACAAGGACTGGCTTTCAATAATCACTTTCAATGCTCACTGAAGAGCTGACACTTCTAAAACCAACACTAGAAAAGTTTGTTACATTGGGTTTGTTTTTTTTTTTAAGTATTCAGCATTTCTAGAAACCAGCACAGTTCTCTCCAAAGTGTATTTTCTCCCTATTTATACAGCCTGTGTTTTTACAGCATTTTAATTTGGAAACCACATAGAAAAAATAAAATGCTCAAGCAATGTGTACTAGATTTAGATGAGTTCAAATAAGCACTTAAAAATAACTCTTGGATGCTATGCTTCATCCCACTATCACTGATTCTGCACTAGAAGTATTACTGAGGGGTGCAAAAAAATTGTTTTGAACCAAATGTGGATAAAAGAACAACCCAGGCAAGGGATGTGGCAGGTTTTTTATTTTGTCTTTGTTTCTGCCCAGTATAAACCAATGATCTTTGACAGATTTTTGCCTTTCAGTGCTGTCCCCTTCATGTAACATCATGTTCCCAGACACTTTTGTACTTGCATCAGCTTACAGAGGGCTTTGGTTCAGCTCATACTCCTGAAAGCAAGTGTGAGAGCATGGCCTTGGGTGCTGCATTCTTCAGTACTGAGATTTTTGCGTGTAATTCTTTGCTATACATGTAAGAAAAGTGCCAAAACCTTAAATGGAGGGCAAATCAGTTAAGTTGGTGCTATAAACAGCTATATGAAGGTGAAACTTTGGAGGGATTTAACCTCAAACTTAGCTCTAATTTGGTAATGCTCTAGGTAATCTGTGACTTTCTAGATGCAGTGGGTTATTTGGGGATTTTTTTGTCGTCAACTGAAAAGATGCAATGTAAACTGTCTCAATCAAATTACAGCACATTTTACTGCTTAGAAGCTGTATTGCCATCATGCATTCATGTGTTACTTATGCTGCTGTCTCTTTTTCCCTGCTCATCTCATTATAGTAAAAAAAAAACAACTTTAAAAAATACTGTTTATGAAGTTGTTTTTCTGGCCTGTTAATATTCTTGCTTCTGCTCAGCCCTTTTTTAAAGGACACTGAATTCTCTACCTCAATTTCCAATTAACTGGTTCATTATCTAGGTGTGGTATTTTATTGGCTTAGGGTATATCCTATCAGCTTTAACAGTAATTAATCACAATTCGGAGATCACTCTCATGTGTGGTTTTAGCATGAGATATTTTGAGAGGTTTACTTGAAGTTCGGGGAATTGAGTACAACATTTTCTCTACAGCCTCCAGTCCAGTTTCTTCTCTCAGCAAGGGTATGCTACCATGAACAGCAGTGACTCTTTTTCTCTGGGGGAGGGAAGAAGTAACTCAGAAACTCATTCTGCAAATTATAGTTATATGTTCTAGTATAAAAATTATTTAATAAGAATATCTCATGTATACATGAACTTTTAAGGAGTATATTCTCCATGCATTTAATGTGTGATTACTTCTCTTTGACATTAATTGGAATTCTGTGTAAGGATGAGAGAGTCCATCAGTAGTAATGTAAATTGAAATAAATCTCTGATATAATACAGTTTTTAAAGAGAGAGTCATTACAGCAACACTGCTGCAGTATCCAAATACTCTGTGTCATTAAGAACTAAAAGATCTTCTGGACTGTTAATAATTATGTACTACGGTGGTATAATCCACTGTTGCTAAATGAAGGTATTAAATAAACATTATCATGTAATAATTTTATGTAGCAAATATTTGAAAGTGGCTACGTAAGATGGACTGAGCTCTGTGGCACACTCACAGCCTGCTGCAGTGAACTGAGAAGAGGTAGTTTCAGTCTAGTTTAGAGAACCTATAAAAATTACTGGAAAAATTGATAAGAAAGATGTTAGTTCCTGACTTGTACATCTTAGTCAGCTGAGCTGGAGACAAATTATGGTAACAGCAAGGTCTGACTGCTTCCTTATGCAACCAGGAAAAAAAAAAAATCCCTCTTTCTGTTGACAGCTCAGTGCTCTGTCACTGCAGTTCAGCTGGAAAAGGCAGAAGCAGAGGATGCTGAAGCTCAGCTTGCTTATCCTTGCAGCTCCTGGATGGTTCTCTGACCACAGCTTTGTGCAGCCACCCCACCTTGGATCCTGCCTGTGAGTCTGCACAAGCCAAGGCAAAGACCTCACCCTCCTTCACGGTAAGGCTTTCCAAGATTTGTCTTAAGGGAGATAATACATTTATAATGTATTCTACTCTCTCCATCTAATTCCCTCCTTTACAATGGTACCTGTAGGGGTTACTCTTGTTTTTAAGCAAATTTTCCCTAAACAGGTTTTCTGCCCTGACTTCATTTACCATGCATCTTCACCAGCTGTGGTATCAGCATCAGAGAGAAGAGCATGGGGTAAGAAGGGCAAAGGGGATGCTTAAGTTGGCCTTACTGCTGAGAGAAATACTCTTTTTTCTCACTTTTGATGATGTTTTCCTCCTTGAAAGCACTGTGCTTTAGAACTCCCTTATTCTGTAAGTCCTCAAGTACCAGCCCTCCTTTGTTATGAAGGGTGTAACAATGGAAAAACAGCCATATATGCACTCTCAGGAGAAATACAGCAGCTAGTGCTTCTGATATGCCTTTTTGTTCTGTCCCAGGTTACTTCTCTAAGTGATGCTTCACTCTCCTACCTGATGAAATGTACTCAGAGAAGTTAACTGCAGTTTCTTAAGCACACAAATGTATAGACTTGGATTTGCTGAGACTAAGCATTTGTTTCCTCATTAAATTGAGTTAATTGCTAATTAGTTTGATCTAATCAGTGGCAGTGAATGCAAATTTACACCTTCCCTAAATATTTATTCCAGGAAACAAATAGTTTTTTCTAGGCTCTGCTTGTTCTAAGGCAATCCAGGGAAAGTAAAAGGTCTTGAAATAAATGATTGTAAAGAGGATGCATTTGCATTTGGCCTCAAGTGTTAACTGAAGACCAATTAAATAAATGCAAAAGAGGCTCAAAGCATCTGTCTAGGCAAGGGTTTCACTTAAATACGAGAAGTGTAAACATTCTCTTTCAAACACACATGATGGAAATCACCAGTCAAATATGAGAGAGAGATTGGGTTTACTGCATAGAAGTGAGAAATTCAGTACTATAAAAGTTTATTTAAAAAAAAAAAAAGAAAAAAGAAAAGCAAATCTAGTCCTGGGATTATAATATATCATGATTTGAGGTCTCTACAATACATTTTAATTAGATTGCTATAGCATTCAATACCTCTGTTTGTAGTACTGCTATAGTGCAGAGCTATATTTTTCAATCTAGAATAATTTAACTTTGCATTTTCAGTTGTTGTGGAAACACATTGAGAGAAAGAAGCAGAGGGAGCTGAATGTTTCTACTACTTTGAAGCTAAGGAGAACTGATAAAACTATAAAAGAAGCAATCAAATATATTTTTAATTTTAAGTGCTAATGAATTCTGATAGGCCAAGTTAATTCTCTTATCTGTATGGATATGTGAGGAGGAGAAGGGAAGGGGTACTGTGAAGGTTAGCCACATCATTGCTGATGTGAGGATCAGAGGAAATAAGTCTGGGGCAAATAAAGAGAGAGGCACTAGAAGAGAAGCATTATGTGTTTCTCTATAGGCTCTGAAAATCAGTGTGAAGGAAGGAGGAAACAGGAGAATATTTTCCTGCTTTTGTCTGAGTTGTGAGGAAAGCAGCTTTGCCTCTGTATGCTTTTTATCCCACTTTTAATTCTCACATCCATTTTCTGCTCCCAAAATGGCATCTCATTTCCACTCTCAAGTTTTTACCTTAGCTGTGCTTCAAGAAGGGTGTGGGTAGTCTCATATCATACATTGTGTCACTGAATTGATCCAGTTTACTACATGACTCCATGAGAATATTTAACTTCCATTTAGTTCTGAGAAAAAGCATGGAAGTGTTTGTCAAGGGCAGTGTGTGTGTTCTGTGTGTTAAATTACAGACCCTCGGCCCATAAATCTTAGAGTTCAGGGAGATGGTGGATTTAAGCCCCAGAGAGCATTGATGATGGGCATATCCTAGAGCCCTCCAAAAACCAACCCAGACACACCAGGCTGAAAGTGAAAGCATGATAGTGAAAGCCAGTTAAGGTGTATACAAAATTTTATTGCAAAATACAGATTTTTTGAGAAGTCTTACACTTAAAACAATTGAGTCCATGGAAAACAATTCCTAGAGTTATTGATTTTTCATCACAAAAGCTAGAATAATACAAATGCCTTACCTGAAGTTTAATATGCTGACCTATTTCAGGAAAGAAAATGTATATATTCTTAGACTGATTAGGTAATTTATATAGTGCTCAAAAGACTGTAGGCCAGTGAATAGTACTTTAAATGGAGGATGAAATTTTTATACCTGTTGTACTACAAGTAGATAATTTCCCAGAATTCTGTTTTATAAAATATGTGTTTGCTTTTAAAAACTTCAGGTAAAAAATGCTTCTTCTGACAGCCTTGTTTTTCAACATTCACTGAATAACTCCAAATGTGTCTTGTTGAGAGTTCTCTGTTTTGTCTTGGAATATTTGTCAGTACCTTAATATGCATGCAAAGCCCTCAGTACATGAAGCTGCAAGAATGTAAACTGTGTATTTTTTGTATACTTTTTGAAACTCAGATCCTTGCTTTGTGAAGCATTATTCTCTTCTGATTATTCCTGCTGCTTTTAGCTTCTGCCTCTGCATTTTAAGCCTAGTGGAAATTATGCAATATTGTGCATTGTTCCTTTTTTTAGCCAGTATAAAGAATTAGGTAAGTACAAAAGTACTTGCCATGATTTTTTCTGAGTTTGTTTCTGGCAGTTTTGGAATGCAAAGTAGCTTGGGTTTGGCAGGCTTTTCAGGTGAAATGTAGCTATATCTGAATTCAGAATTCCCTGAGCTTGGTAGATCACAATGTGATTCTGTAAGGGTACTCTGGGGTATGCATGCTCAGAGAGTGCATATTTGTCTTCCTTCGCTGCTATTTGTATAGCTTCTTTCAAATTTTTGCCAGGATGACAGTGTTTGCATTTGGCCTACTTTGGTTATTATTAGATTCTTTCTGTGAACCATAATTGACTCTTTTCTGAGATGCTATGTAGGCTGCCTGAAGTCTTTTACATGTGTTATTTAAATATTTGATTTCTTCCATTAGTTTGTCTGCATTCCCTGTTTCATTCTTCAGCAATAACCTCAAATGTTTTCAAGCTCCATAACATTCTGTAAATCTACTGAAAGAGACCAGTAGTACCTAGCAAGAAGCTAACTGGGTAACGTCAGTTAGGTATGCAGTGCTGAAGTTCAAAAATAGCATCCTGCAAAGGGCTTGAGACTTGCCTGCTGTGTGCTAACTGAGCAGGGAGGAATAAGGGAGGTGGGAGGAGACCATGCCCTGTAGCTATTTTGTCAACTGAGTGAAATGGTGAGGTGTCAATAGTTTGCACAGTGTTGTCAGCTGAGTGTTTTCTTCTTATGCCAGTAAATGAGTCAATTTCTGCTCTATCCTTGCCTTGAACATTTTTTGAACAGGGTTTTTGAACATTATTCTGAACTATTTAATAAATTCCTTGCATAATCACACTCTAGACCTTGAGACCAAAGTAGAATGTGTGAAAATATTTAAGTATTAAATAAATGTTTGTGTTGTAAAATTGGGATGGGAATCCAAAATTGGTATTATTTGAATGCAGATATATATTTAGAATGTGGGGGAAAGGCCAGTGGTGAAGAAAGGAAGAATCCAAGTTATTGATTTCCTAATTATAAGCAGGTCATGTCAGACACTATAATCAATAAGCTGTTCACTCACACCTCTATGACTGGAACACACCATGAGTTATTGTTGTGTATATTTTTACTTAAACAGCTGTGTAGATGAACTTACATAAGGGTCAAAGCTGGTGAGCTAAAGCACGTTGGCAATGGAAATTTCAAAAGGATATCTGCTAGCAAGTTAAATTATACTTTCATGTGACTAAGCAATTTAAGACAAGTACTGTAGCCAAGAATCAAAATGGAATATTTTTTCCCCAAGTGATTAAGCACAAATTCTTCACACTATGAAAATATTTCTCTGAGCTCATTCAAGCATCTAACCATCTGACTGGATCATAGCCAGAAGCTAACTGAACAAACGTGATTGTAGAGACTGGAAGCAATGAAAAAACTATTGCCAGAATGTGTATTTTTTAGAAAATGTCTAATTCAGTTACTCTTTAAATTAAGATTATTGGATTCTATTGCTTTTTTTTGTTGATTTTTTTTTTTTTAACCAAAGTCATAGTACAGCATTCAACAGCTGGGAGATAAAAGCATGTATACCAAACGTGTAAGCATTTTATGATAAAAACACCCCAGACCCTAATTAGCAGCTCAAATATGCCAATGAATGCTGTACTCTTTTTTTCCTGTATTTAACATCAAATAGACGTTGTGTTCAAAGTGGACTGAAGCACTTCAGATTCCAGTGTATCAGGTGCCAGATATTTCTGTGCTTTAGAAGACAAACTTTCATTTTGGCATGGATTTTTTATTTTCTTTTTCTTTTTTTTTTTTTTTTTTTAATTGTTCATTACAATAATTGAGACAAGAGCAGGATGGACACTAACAGTTCTGCAAAGTGGAAATTGTCTTACTGATCTGAAAAACTGAACATAGCACTACAAATATCTGAGTCACCTTTTTTCAGGTTTGCTAGAGGTATCATGCTCAGGAATGGTACAGGTGGTAATGCATCTCAGTTACCCGAATTAAAATCTGCTTCAGTTCAGATGGTATTTATATTAAAACATTGCTGTGGCTAGGCTGATTCATAGGGCCTTTCTGATAAGGGGTAGTAAATAAGCCTATTATTTTCATTATGACCTCAAAGTTCTCAAAACAAAGAAATGCTGACTGAAGTCACTACTTACGACAGAACTATCCTCAGAAAAAATAACTGGTTCTGAAACAATTCAAGTTTTTTGCAGGAGAATTTGTTTTGGATCCTTAGGAAAGTGAGGAGGATACAGGAATATGTATAGCATCTCACAGATCAAGCCTGCTGCTGCCAAGTCAACTAACATGACATCCGTGATTGTAGTGAGAATTTGGCTGGCTCCAGAGTAATTGAAGCTGACAGCCAGTTTGGAAGTGAAGCATATCTGCCTCATTCAAGGAGGAGAGCTGTTCAGGAAATTAATATTGCTGAGTACTGTATTTTAGGAATTAACTAGCTGTGGTAGAGAAAACATGGATATAAGATGACAGTTGCAAAGCAGAGAGGTTGCAGCTAAAAAGAAACAGGGTTGTTTGAACAAGTGACCTTTATTGTTGCTGTTTGTTCTTCATAGCTGGACTCACATCATCTGACCGAGTTACTTTTTTTAGCTTTGCGAAACAGATCAAATGGTATTTAGAAACATAACTGTAGCATCTTTCATATATGGGGGGACAACTCAGTTTCCTTTGCACACCTACACTAAGAGGCTGTCTTCTACTATGAGATCTCAGTCTACATTAATGCCTTTGCTATTTACATAATGTTTAACTTCAAAAATATTTTTCTAACACCTATTTTTGCACTCTAAAGTATTTGTAAAAGAGTGGAGAAAACCTGTATATTCATAAAAGGTTGGGTTTTTTTAATTTGAAAAAGGGATGAAATATAGATGGAAAAAATAAGTTGGCTAAAGCCATGATTAGGCGCTGAAAATTCTGAAGACAAGGACATAAGGATGGTAGGGGAGGACAGTGAAAGGAATGCAGGCAGCTGCAGCCTGGCATCCTTGAGCTGGCAGTGGAGGTGGTTCAGTTGTAAGGGAAGGATGGCTACTGTTAACAACTGCTCCTCTTCTCCACAGAACATTGCCAACTAACAAAGACTGTGTTATGAATCATGTGCCTTCTCACCAGGTGTCTCATCAAAAACCAAAATTATTTTCTTAGAACAGCAAGAATTTTAGTGGTTATTTAATCTGGAGCAGTGATACTGGAATGGTTTTACATCATGTTGTCCCTTTGTGAACATTTGTAGGTGGGAAGCTGAAGCCCATAATTTATATATTGGCTGGAGAATCTGAGATATCTGGAAGTATGTTAAATAACAATATTTAAAATATCTGTATTAATTGAATAATATTATGAAAATCTGCTATTATATGGTGATTTTGATGCAGACCTGACTGATCCTGAAAAGTATCAATTGATGTAATGCCATATAGTGATCAAAGAATGTCACCCTTTTCATTTAGCCCAGCATTAGTAGCAATCCAATCACCATTTGTGTACCTTTTATTTTGGAACTTTGAGGGAAGTTGTTCTCTGATGTTGCTGGTTTGGAAGGCATTCAGACATGTGAAGCTAGAGATAGACATCTGCTGTACTGGAAGTCTGAACAGAGAGATTTGCTAAACAAAGCAGATCAAACTGTGGGTCAGAATCTTGATCTTGCTGAAGGTCTAATAGTAGGCATGGCTGGCACTGAAGTGATCACAAAGCCACTCCAAAGAAGCCATTTAGAACACACTGTCTGGATTTAAGCCAATTACTCTTCTTTTCATGGCCTTCCTTTCTCTCCCAAGTTTCCTTTTATTTGGCTAATGGATCACAGCTAGAAGTCAGAGAGGATGGGCCTAGAGCCAGGAGAA
This sequence comes from Ceyx melanurus, assembly GCA_024611195.1. Taxonomy (NCBI): domain Eukaryota; kingdom Metazoa; phylum Chordata; class Aves; order Coraciiformes; family Alcedinidae; genus Ceyx; species Ceyx melanurus. Next base: position 48,396 of record JANHGL010003584.1, on the reverse strand, counting down.
CATCCCAATGTGCACAAGCAAAATCTAGCCTGAAAAATGAGCATTAGGAACCAGTGTTGTAAGTATAAATTGCACAAGTTTATTTGTGAGCATGCCCAAGTAGAACAGTGTAAACATCTCATGAGGTTCATCTGGCCTTATGCTATCCATCTTGCCCATGGACATCAAAGTTCTTATCAAAGCCTGACATTGGAGATTGTCTTGTGTTCTCAATTTATTTATAATGAACTTCATTAAGTGATTTTTGAGTGGGGTGTTGGTTGGTTGGTTGGTTTTGGTTTTTTTGTTAGTTTGGTTTTTTTGGCTGGGGTCTTGTTGTTTATTTAGTTGGGGTTTTTTTTGATTGGTTTTGGTTTTTTAGACAACTGTCAAAGTAGAATTCATTACTTTCTTCTTTCAAAATAATCTCTCTGCCACCTTTCCATGTAGGCATAGTTGTGATACAAGTCCATCATGTTTCTGAATCCTGGAGTGTCTTTTTGAAAAACAACTTATTCTGAAGCCAGGATTCCTTATGTCAAAAATTCCTTCCATAAATTCCATTATTTTGTCCATTATTTGGTTTAGTTGTTTGTTGTTTTGCTTGGGTTGCTGTTTGTTTTTTTTTTAAAAAAAAAAAAAAGCTTTTCCTAAAAGGTTATCTAATTGTTTTTGATTATACTCCTATATTTCAAGTAATTCTTCATCTGATTATCTCTAAACACTATAATTATGGCCAATTATCATAATACATACATTGTATAATTTCATTATATCCACTTTGACTCAAACTCAAAGATGATATAACTGAAAACAGAGTTTATACCATTATATTTTGTTCTTCTAATGTGAGAGTCTGATGGAAGGCAGCCTCCCTGATGTCATGTGAAAGAATGCGCACTTCTGTAAAACAAATTTTGTCATAGAAGATGGAAGATGCAGTGGGTAATAAAGTAACTGGGGCACCAAAGCAGCCTCAAAAATCCTTTCTGTAGTCACAAAAAAAAACCCTGAATTTTTTGTTACTTGATCATCAAGAATGGTATTAAGTTTACCTGACCTTGAGATCTCATCCCTAAATGTAAGCCTTCCAAGAAAGCAGTTGAGAAAAGTTTCACTTGGTCTCCTTCAGACTGGAATTCAGAGCACCTCCCTCAACTGACAGGAAAAGGGTCTCGGGGGGCTTTGCTATCTAGATTGAGATAACTGAATTCAAATGGGAATAATGCTGCTTTTCTCCTAAGGATTCAAGCAGAGACAAATTTCCATAGATAGATCTTCATAGGATTAAAGAAAAATAGTTACTTCAGGCATGTTATACAAACCTGTGACTTTCATATACTTCAATCCGCTGTGATTTTACCCAAGTAAGGTATTCTATGTTTTGATTTGTTAGTGTGTGAATATGATGTTATTTTCTATAATTAGGCATATGGACAAGGTCCATAACTAACCTGCCTATGTCAAGATATGTCTATCAGAAGCAAAATACAGACTTTACAGCCCTTTCTTTTAGAATTCAGTAGAAAGTGTTTGTCTAGCTACTCAGCAACTTGGAGGATTAATGACATAATGTTGTATGCTTTATAGAAACAAATCAGATACCCCAAAGCTAGGCAGCCAGTACCATTTTAGATGTCTGGGATGTCCTGTCTAGCCTTTGCTTGCTGCCTCAGAGCAACCTAGATCTCTTCTGTGTACTTCATCCCATTGCCAGTCCAGCATGGATGTTGCTGATCTCTCAAATGTCACTGGACAAATACATCTGAGCACATGAATCTCACTTTCTCCACCTAGAATATAAATATTTAATTTTAACAATACCATTTACTGTGAGGTACCATCACTGAGATGTTCCATCTTTAACAAAAATTGACTTTCAAGCCATTGTTATGCTTGATGGAAACCTATAATCAAATCCTTTAAATTGTTATTGTTATTATTTGGTTTTGGGTTGTTTGTTTTAGTTTGGTTTTTTTGCAACCCAGAATTGAAAAATTGAATCCTTAGCACATTTGGTCATTGCTTCAGCAAGAAAAGTTATAATATTGCAAAAACAATAAAACACCTCTGCAACACCCTGACTGCATTATTTTGTCCCCAGCATGCTTCTGGGCAACAGATTGAGAGCCCTTGCTAGTCCCCCATTGCTCCTGCACTGTTTTGTCTTCCCACGGTTTGCCACATGGAAACCTGGTGACATTGTCCCCTTCCCCCTTCACATCTAGATAAAAATAGTTCAAATGCCAGGTTCAATTATAGCAAGTAAATTCAGGAGATTGTTAATAGTTTTATTACAGTTTAGATGCAGATTTTTTTTTTCCATTCCATAACTTACAGGGTTTTTTCTCAGTTACATTATTTGACTAGGCTGATGTGGCCAAAGTGAGCAATGATGGAATTACTTACAATGTGTTGTGACTAAGAACTATGTAGATACTGGACTTTAGCAAGCAATGTGGAGAGACAAGATAAGCAACACCTAACATAACTGGGAAGAAACCCAGAAGACTATGCAGTGTGAGGTGTCTCCAGTAAATACAACATATAAAAGGATCGTGTTGATCCTGGGCAGCAAGTCATTGATAAAAGTTTGTGTGAGAGATATCATTAGTCTGCAGACATAGGTGGAAAAAAATGTACTACAGGCAGCCAGGAAGATCTCTGCCCTGAAATGAGAGGTGACAAAGTTAATAGAAATGGACAGGTCTGATTCTTCTTTAGGTCGTCTATGTCCTCGGCAATTCCAGTCACTTCCACTTTCCTTCACTAGGATTTAGCATCATCTTCCAGCAGCCTGAGTTATCTTTAGCAATCCAGCACTAGCACCCTTGCAGAGAGTTAGCTGGATCTGAACATCCCTATTCTATTCACTATAGCTCAGGGGGAGAAAAAAAAAATAAATTAGTTGGTGAATCCATGCACATTTGTTTGTTCAATTTTTTTTTTTCTAGGTAAGCTATTTTCATCATTGCAAAAATAAATATGCTAGATTTTACCTATTTCTTTGGCTTATCTATCTACTAAACTCAATCTCAATCTTAAAAAGATGTTAAATTCCTTATATGATATGATTTTACCCAGAAAAGCAATGTTGAAGAATGACAGCAATTAAAGTCATATAGGTAGTATGACTTTGCCATGTGCTCAAATATTTTTGGAGCTCAGACAGTACATTAAGAAGTGACAGATTAATGTAGTTTAGCTGGTGATTTATAAAGTTTGCTAGCTGATTTAATAGAGTGCTGGAAAGCGTTGTTGTTCGACCAAGTAAAGAGAATCATAAAATGGTAATGAATGTTATGACAGTTCATGAATATTTCATTTGGGGTCTCTTTCAGATGCCTGTTAGTTTATCTCAAGATCTAGGAGTATAGTGCATATAAATCTGATGGAGGGTAGAACGACACAGTATGCCAAGAGACAGAGAGGAGAGAGGTTTGGTGAGAGAAACGTGTGTTAGAACAAATATCTCAAAAGTGCTATATCTCTAAGTTCTCTATTTAGCAGTCATGAATTGTAAAGTGTCTAAGCCATCAAGCAATGGCCTCATTTCTTTTTTTGCTATTTGAAAATTTAGAAACACCAGGTAGTGTCTTTCAGCCTTGTCATCATAACCAATCACTTCCAACAGCACTGGTTTACTATAACTTTGGAAGTAAAACTTTGGAAGCTTTATTTGAAAAGGCTGAATGGATTCTCATCTCATCAAGTATTTCTTATGCATGATGGTCAGAGCAATATACAGGGTGGACAGAATTTTGTAAGGAGGTAAATCTGGAACAAAGACTTCAATTTTTTCATCTTTAACATCCTGAAGTGGTGAATTACTCCCTATGCTGAGTTAAGTCTTGCATGGATATAGTTACCCTCTAATCAATTATGTATCCCATGGTTAATTTTGTAGTAGGTCTTGAACTATTTGTGTGGTCTAATGTCAAATACCAAGGAGGACTTAGTCCATCTAAGTTGCATTTCATCATCTTCTGATCCACACAAGCAATATAGACCTGCCTTTTCCTATCACTGCTGTCCACCATGAGCTGGAAATTCTTCTGTTTCCATTTCCTTGGTTATTTCTTAGTGATAAGCCCCTTTAGAACAATGGATTTACAACTTTATGCAACCTGAAGGCTTGCACAACATGAAGCAATGGAAGAGTGCATGCTTGTGAATGAGACTGAATGTCATTAATCTGAAGGCTGGGGGATGAAGGGTCTTGTTTAGCTAATTCCTTTGTTTAGCTAATACGTTTTGGTATTAGCCTATGGAATCCAAGATGCAGCTTCATTTTTATATCTGTGGGCAAGACAAGCTTGTATCTGAGGATGAAAACGTGCTATTTACAATGAATTAGAACGAAGCTGTTAGGCCAGATTCTCTGCCTCTGTCTGTATCGTGGTACACCTTGGTACTACTAGTTGATGCCATCTGAAAGGCGAGAAGGCAGGAACAGCATTTCATGAAAGCTGCAAAGCTTTGTAGCTTGTCACACTAGTTGAATCACCCTTTGTGAAGAGACTCAATTTTTTATTAAAACCTCTGTAGCATAAATCATTATTTACTTTCAGTAAAATTTTAGAAGTCCATAAATGAGCCTGTTGTTACCAAAATAATGTAGTACTGCAGTACAAATGTGTGACTTCCCTATATAATTTATTGTATTTAATTATACATCAGTTAAACCAAATACAGTTAAACCAAAATTTTTTTTTCTATTATTATCAGATCTTAGACAGTAACTCACAGAGAAAACAGTGTGCACAAATTTTTCAGTGGCTTCTTTTGAGATAGCTTGATCTATATTTGAAAAATAGACAAAGAACTCAGAAAATATTTGTGAAGAACTGCTTGTTTGGCTCTGGATTATGCCAAGGTCTGTTCTGCAAACTAGAGGCAGAGAGATATGCTTTTCTAGCAGATCTGACTTATGTTTACAGTAATTTGTTTGGCCACTGTTTATTACTTAATAATCAATCTCTATTCTTACATTAATTCTAATTGGGATATGTAAAATGTAGTGCATTGACCTAATGACATCAATTTACTTGCTGAATAATTTAAGCTATTTCCTTCTAATACCATAGGCTGCAATATCATTACTTTTAGGCTGTCCTAATATTCTGGTTATATTGATGTTATTTCACTTGCTATTACCTTCACGACATGAAATTGTTTTTCAAATATGGAAATCTTGCTCAAATATTTCTAGATGACAGAATCCTGCATTAGTCTATAATGTATCATAATAACAAAAAAATGTAACATAAAGCAAATTATTTGTTTTTTAACTGTGCCAGTCTTCACATTAAGGGGACTAAAGATGCCAGAAGGAGAATTTTGGTCTGTATATTTTTTATATATCCTTATCCATTTTGCCATAATATGGGGAATAATCTTGCTGATAATATACAGGCAGCAAACACTCAACCATTAAATGGACAGTGTGATTTATCCCACTTCACACTGCTTTATAAGCAGTATGTATCACTCCTGTGAGTCGTCTTCTGCTTAAAGAATTGTAAGAAATACATCTTACTATTACTTTTATTGATAAAACAGACCAAGCCACCTTAATTCATTCTTCATCCAGAGTCTTTTATCACAGTGTGGTTGTGATTAGGATTCTGATCACCTTGCGCGCCACTCTGAGATTGAGAGGCTCTATCTACTCATCTATTATTCTTCATGAAGCAAAGCCCCAGTGTATCATCTGTTTTCTTACTGAATCTTGCATGTAGCTGCAAAGAGCTGGTCACCAGAGATTCAGTCTGGCAAGCAAGCTCTTGGTTTGCCTCAAGATAGCCAAACATTCACTGTTATTGGCCTGTTTCACGTGAAAATAAACTAATGTTCTCTGCTGTATTTTAATTTATATTTGAGCTGGCATTTATTTATATTTAATTTTTATTTAATTTATATCTGATTATAATTTATTTTGCATTTTTGTTGCTTTTTTCCAAAAAAAAAATCAATTGGGAGAAGACCTCAGTGCAATAAACAAGCATGTTGTAGAGCTTTAATTGAGAACAGGTCTGTCTGCATCTTGCAGTGTACCTTGATTTAACAAAGGGTGGTTTATGATGGTGATGCCTTTTGACAGAAAGAACAGAGATGGTATGATCATATTCAGATAAAACATGGTAGCATCAAACAGCTTACTATGCCTGAATATCATCACCCCATATGCTTACTTAATCTGGTCCTATAATCACGTTTGCTTTATTTTAAGAATGTAGAATCAAAAGGGACCAGTTGAGCCATGCAAGCATTGCAAGTTTACATTACATTGCACAAGGCTGAGCAGCAGGGTGCTGAACACTGTGTAAAGTTGGGATGAGGCTAACACTGGCACATCCCACCATCCCTGCCCCATGTTCCACTGTGTCCTACTGTCCAGAGGTGTAGCTCTAACTAGCTCACTGCTGCCAAGCTTTCCCCATCTTCCTTGAGGTTACTTCTCCTTTAAACTACACAATGCTACTGGAGCTTCACAACCTGCAGTATTTTATAATAGTCTGCACTATTCCCCAAAGAGCAATAAAAAGTAGCTTTTGAGGCTCCTCTTTTTGATCCATTATTTAGAGCCTGATATGTGCTGTCTGCAATCCCCACATCAGTACCAATGGTCCTGCAGTTCTGAAAATTCCCCTCAGGACTAGACTAAAATAATAAATCTTTTTTTTTAGGAGATATTTAGATATCATCTTAGTATAATTTTTTACAATCTGCTTCTCTTACCACAGAATTTTATTTTCATAGCATAACTGTCTGAGGAAAATACTCTATTTTTTTACTGACTCTAAGATTCCAGATTAAGTTTTTACTTGGCAACAAAACTTCCTTTCCCTAGATGATGGTTAGACTGTATTGGCCCTGGGCTCAGCTCAGACAAACAGTTGTGTTTGTACTAAACCTGGCTATTTTCCCCATATGCTCAGTAGGACTCTGGGAACTGAGCCATACAGGGTCAGCAAGACCTGAAGTCATTACCTCTGTGCACATTCTACATCAAGCAATGCAGGTTATTAGACTATGTCAGTGATAACAAGGGAGTTTATTTTTGCCTTGTTCCTATAAATGACAGCTTTATAATAGGTGTACACATGGGCAATCAATCTTTTTCTTTTTTTTTTTTTTTTAATTATTCTCCTTTAACAGCAGAAGTAAAACCATCCTTTTCTACAAGTATGCCAAGGCCTTTTTCCACTTCCGTTTAACTTAGGCTGTGATATACAAAGTTTGTCTTGACATAATGATACTGCTTGACTGTCTGATACTGCATTATGATTCATTCAAATGCCATAGCCCAACACACTAATTGACAAAGTAGACACTGATGGGGTCTTCAGCCCAAGCAACTTGTAGTGCTAATGATGCTCCATGGTGCAAATCCATGTAGCCATAGGCATGCTGCTGGCAATAGCTGTGCAGAGGTTTTGCAGGTTTCATCTTTGCATCACCAAGAAATTTTGTGTGAAGGCCCATTTCTTGAGTGAGACAGAAAAATGCATGTGAGCATCTTAAGTAACACAAGAAGCAATGTAACTCCTCTTCCTACTGAGTGAATGGCCCTTGCACAGGGGTTCAAGGAGCACAAAGTTTGGTCCCTACTTCAAAGACTACAGGCATGTCTTAGATTAAGTATTCCTTGAAACACAGTTCATCCAGAATACAATTTACAGGAATACCCTAAGGAGACAAGCTATAGTAGTTTATTAACTTATTTTGCCTCTCAGTCCCTCTCTGAGATCCAAAGACAATCTTTTTTTCTTTTCTCTTTTTAATATTTTTACTTCTTTTTCTATTGTTTTATTTTTATCTTTTTTTTTTCTTCTTTTTCATTATTTTTGATGTTGACTAGCTCAAAAGAAACTCAACAGGAGAGGAAAAGACTCTTTGTGCTCTCCCCAAATAACCTTTAGCCAATGCTGAAATCATTTCCAGCTGGCAGAACTCGGTAGTGTGAGTGCTGAATTCAATTGTCCTGAGTGACCACTAGGTTTCTGTGACAAAGTATCAGCATCAGCACTGCCTCCCCGTCCCTCTCCAGCCACGAACCCAACCAGCCCACAGTACGATCTGCTACTGCATGGCCACATTCTGAGCAGACCCACAAGACATCCTCAGAGCTCTGGCAGCATACCTCTGCCTAACTTCCAGATCCCATTTAGCTGAGGAGTACTCAGGCTCATATCCTCTCAGACTGCAGCTATTTAGGGCACAAGAAAAATTCCAGGCTCTCTGACTTTACATGATTCCAGGGTTAGGTTGTGGAGAAGTGAATGGGTTTGCATGTGGGTGCTTTTCTTCTTCCTAAATCTTTCCTAAGGAGTCCAAAGTTCTTAGTCTTTAGCTTTCAAAGTGGCCATTCATTAGTTCATTTTGCTAATCACAAAATGCAGCTAGCAAGAAAGATGGTTTAGGGCCTGATTCAGAGACTGTGTGGGTTCATTTGGAGATCTGTGGACAAGCAGTTCCATGAACAGGAAGCAAAAGGTTTTTCATGACTCCCAAAAGCAGTTGTCTCTAAGTCTTCAAACAAGAACAAAGAATCTCAATGTGCACATTGTATAAATAGCTGGACAGAACAAAATGCTTCAAAGGGAGAACCTAAAATGTTATGTCAGAAATGAATCAACAAAGAGGTGAGATTTATTCAGGTACTTCTGTACTTCTTCAGCAATTGCCCTGAGGACTAAATAATTTTATATTAGTGTTAGAAGTGCAGACAAAGCAAAAGGAACTTTTTTTTTTTTTTTAACTCGACATGGGTATCCCATCCTGCTGCCTCCTACACTCATCAGTGCCACTGGGGCCTCACTAGAGCGCAGAGATGTATAACAAAGGAAACCAAATGCCATCGCCCATTTTACTGTCATCTGTGACTCTTGCCCAATATGCTGTGAACCTATCATCAAAAAAGGCAACTTCATTTTAAGACCCTAAGTCATTTGCTCTATCCAGAGGGACTTAGAAAGCAATAGGAAGTGCCTTTTCTGGCCTCTGGTTTGCAAGTCAGAGACAGCCTTAAGAGACATGAGCTAATTCTCTGCCAGTGCTGTTTTGCTCCTCTCTGTGGGTGTTTCATTTTGTCATCTCTCCAAAAGAGCTGTTACCTTCAATACCATCTAAAAACATCTTAGCTTGATCTTATGCAACAGGCTAAAACAATCACTAACAGTGGTAGCTTGCCATGGAAATTGACAGACTGGTGTCTTAGTCAGAACCTCAACCTTTTTATCTGCAGCATATCATAGGATAACGAGGCCCTGCTAGCATTTTTACTATCTGAACACATTTATGACACTGAAATAATCCACACTGCACTACAGTAATTGAGTAATGCTCCTGCTGCAACTTTGGATGTGCTCTAAAGTTCCTCAGGCTGGAAGAGTGTACTCAAAGTTAAGATTCTCATCTGAATTTCTGCCAACCCCTCCCTGCCCCGCCTTGCACGCTGGATCTTACCTACATTATTGTTTATTTAAGGTGTTTATTTTAATAACCATTCCTCAGCTATCAAAATTGTTCCTTTTTAGTAAGTTGCAACATATATTATCTAACCAGATACAACTTGTCTGGAATAGTAAGGGAGAAATTAAGTGAATACCTGCTGCTTTCCATTCTGATATCAAAACTATGTGTGACATAATATGGCTGGTAAGAATCAGCAGACTGAGCTTCTAATGTCCGTGTTATCTGTGAAATACAGCTATTGCCTTTCCACAGATTGCTTGGGGGAAGAGTACAGAACAGTGAATTCTCACATTTCAAACTCTCTCGATAAAAATAAATATGTTTGATTATTCAAATGTATGCTAATTGAAAAGCAAAACTCAAAGTAGGTATTAAAAATGCAATAGAAAGATGTCTTCATGGGGCTAGAGGATGGGACGTTCATATTCATGATCATTCCTGCACTAAAGACTCCATCTATGGTACTGGACAACTCTACCAGGTCAGATGCTCAAAGTAGCTCCACAACACTGGTAGTATGAAGATCTTTAAGCAGCTCTTGAGGGTCTGGATTTGGTTCCTCTGGTTTAGTTCCCCACCTCTAAAATAGAAAAAAGTAGGTTTCTGTTTCAAACTACATTGTGTAGGCACATTGTGCAAAATCAAAATACTTCTGTGACAGAGATAATAGCAGAACAGTTACAACATCATCATGGATGTAACAAAGTTCTAACTTGACAGTGCTCAACACCTAGGTCTGAACTCTATATAGTAAGCTATCTCAATTGAAAATTTTAGGAAAATAAAGCAACAGAAATAACATACAGAAAGTTGAGATTTTCATTAAATAAAAAGCTAAAATATTACTAAAAAAAAATACTGTTTTGAACTAAACTCCATATGAAGAGATTTGAAATTCGTTATAATTGCTTAAAGTCACAGACTGCATAAATACATTGACTAAATGCATGTATTTTGGATAACTTAAGCAACCATCGCATTCACAGTGACAGTGGATTGAAGCTGTCTTTCCTTTTGTACAGAAACAGTAAGTTAGAAAAGCAAAGTTCTCCCTGGTTGCAACTTCACATTCTGTGGTGATGACAAATCAGTGTCTCTTAACCTACAGCTTTTATCATGAAATGTGTATGAGAGGTATGAGCGAGTTTAAAGAAAATAAGGCAGTTGGAACATACTCTGTTTTATTTATTTAATATATTGAATTATTAAAAAGACAGGTGCTGCTTGGCAGATAGCTTCCCTTGTTGTATGAACTATCAACCAGCAAAACAGGCAATGGGTTGACAGATATTTTGACCATGAAGTACAATTTACAGGGATTGAACCATGAAGGATAGAAAAGAGTGAATCCCATTATATCTATAGCTAGAGTGAACAGAAGCCTACAGGTACATGATAGCGATATAAAATGGCATTAATTATTTTAGTATTCATTCCTTTTTAAGCAATAAATGTAGAAGATCACATGCTTGAGGACCTCTTTGCTAAATGACACTTAACACCAAACTACCCCTGTAGACTCATTTTTTTCTTTTTTGCATTATAGAAAGGAATACAGGCAAGATACCAAAAACATCTTCCTTAAGGAAAGTGAAGCCTTTGCTTATAAAGGTACCTTTGAAAGAAATTTTATATTTACTTTTCAGAGATTATATGGTATATAAATAGATTAAAAACCAGCATGGTATTAAATTTACATCCTTAACTCATGAGCTAAAGAACATGATTTTAACATATATCTTTGACAGGGAATTTTATCTCAAGTCTATTCCTCTAATGATGTTATTTTTGTACATGATGTTAGGGGTTTTTGGTGAGTTGGGTTTTTTTTGTTGGCTTTGTTGGGGGTTTTTTTGTTAGTTTGTTTTCCTGGGCATGGACTACCAAACTAAAACTAAGATTTGATTAAACCACCTCTCTCCTAAGCTCTGTTTGACTTATAATAAAATCAATTCTAGACCAATTGCTCTGTGCAGAATTCCACAGCTGAAGAAAAGTAGAATCTTATTTCCTTCTGCCTCATATTGTGCTCCACTTTCAAATATTGACTATGAGATGTCCACATGGGGATTTAAGTGTGCTTTATGTTTCCACTGTAAATTTCTCTGTACAGCATCCTGATGTAAATAATCCATCCAGTACTAATCCTTAAAATATATCTACTTAGAGGTTACTGTTGCAGTTCATATGCCAGCTCCCCACTGGACTGTCACAGTTTTGCTGTCAGTGAGTTTTTATTTTCCTTCAATTCTCAGCAGAGAATTGAGGCCAGTCACAACCCTGTCTGCAACTCTAAAGTAGGAGGTTTCTCATTTTTTTGAGATAAGAACTGTCTGAGAAATTTTATGTTTTGTTTACTAGTTGAATCAGCCTCTTACTAGCACTGCCCCTGCCCTGGCTGCACTTGGAAAGCCCATCAGATTCCATTCAGAGTCACCTCACAGTGTTTTTGTTGCAGTCATCTTTGTAGGGACTCGTCGTGTGACTGTGCAGAGCCAGGCACTGACTCAGCAAAGCTTATCCACTTTTCAATGCCTGCAGTGAGCCAAAAGCAGAGCTCCCCTGTGGGTATAATTTCTGCAGAGCACACACCTGTGTGCCAGCTCTGCGTGGAACCAGGGACATCTCCCATACATAGGCTGAGGCCCTGAGTTTCCCCTTGATGTCACCCACTCCTTGAAAGTCCTTTTTCTAGTGCTGCACTCATCTTTTTATATTTAAATTATTTGATGTTATCTTAACAGGTCAGGTAAAGAACAAACTTAGAAGTAGAATTTCTTGACCATGCAATTTGCTGCTGGAGAGTATGCAAAATGTTTATAATCAAAGTCTATGAATTTAGATCCTGAAAATAATTCTATCAAAGACATAAACCTCTTTAGGGTGTCTTTGGTAAGAATCGAAAATACTGCTGCTTCTACTTTCCCCTTTTGTGCTCGCAGCTCCCCGTCACAGTGAGGATATTGTTTTTCGCAGCAGCAAATGATGCTTTTGTTTTAATTATTCTGTCTTTCCTATGTTTTTCTCTACTCAGACCTCGCTGTTCCTGACAGTTAGTAACTTTACTTATCTGGAGCTTCACTTTCTGACAGGTTGTTGGACCTGCTTCAACTTCTCTACTGTCCAAACCACTTCTGCTTATGGAACTGACCTTGTGATCCATAGCAAAGACAAGAAACCTAAAAATAATAATAGACAAATTGCATACAGATGCTGCTTACACCACCACAATTATGTGTTATATGTACTTCTGTCAATTGGATAGTCTGCATGGGGCATTACTTTTCTCATTTTTAGTAACATTTTATGCATTTTGACTCCTATACAGCATAGTAGATTTGAGTGCTGTCAAGAATTAATTTCACACTGCAACCCCTGACTATTTCATAAAATAAATTTCTTTTTAGCAGGTTAAATAGCAAAATGAAGAGTGAGGGCAGAGTCTAAGATTTTCATTTAAATAATACTTATTGATCTACCTGTGGTCTAGAAAGTGAGTCCAGCTATATATGACATAAAAAATTATATCTGCATAGAATCATTCACCTTTTCTTTGTTGCAATAGCTTAGATCTTCAACAGAACCGCTAATGACCATGTGAACTCAGAGGTACACTTGATTGACTGATCTTGACTTTCCTAAGTAGTTTTAAATGCATAATTTTGTGCTAATTAAGCTCTGGACAGATGTTTTTATTCAGCAAGGAGTTTCAGGATACTGTCACGTGCAGTTCCTGGACCAATTAGATTATTATCTTTGAGGAGAACATTGCTTGACTATTCTGCTTTACAGATTTTTTTTCTGTTTCCTCTCATTAAGAATATAGCCTGCACAGAGATCAAGGAAGGATTTCTCATCCTCATTATTTTCCAAACTACTAGTTACCCAGAACAACTATTTGTAAATCCAAATTGTTTGTTACAACAGCTAAATGAATATGTGATCAAAAACTATTGCCATATGAAACAGAACCTCAAGTCTGACATAACAGTCATGATTTTACATAAAATGTTAAAAACATTAGCAGTTGTTTATTTAAACCTTAGAATATACTCTTTAGGTCACAGATATTTATGTACCTAAATGTAGAAGTTACTATCACTCTAATTCAAATGCAATCTGTTAAATCTTTGCAATCTTGCTAATCCCCCCAAAATTAAGGACCATTAAATTATAAAACTCTGTTATCAAAAGCAGTAAAATGGGGGAAATTATTTTGAGAGGCACACATAGAAAGGAGTGAGAATTGACTCAAACCTCTGTAAATCTTATCTGAAAAAAAAAGAAAAAAGAAAAAAACCAACTCAATTACAGGCTAAAAATCTCTTTGGGCTGTATTCTCCATTTTTTAAATAAGTGAACTAATTTGAATGTGGTACTTTCACACTATTAAAATACTAAATAAGCTATACCTATCTTTTCATGTTACTATTCTGTTTCAGACATATATTGACAAAAAATTTCCTTCTATACGTCATGAAAAAGCATGAAATGCCTTGCTCTACATAACATATACCCTAGTAGTGTGTGCTTGTAAAAATGAAAAGTTTCCCTGTAAAAGGAAAACTGGACACGTGCAAATAGACTCAAAATGAGTAATTCACATCTTCTCTCTGAAGAGCTTAATATCATAAATCAGGAGGCTGTCTAGGTCTATATGTCACAAAACAGATGTCCAGACTGAGGCTGAAGAGGCTAATCTGCACCCTCTAGTGACCCAAACTAGTTGAAACATTGGCAGCTACAAATTACTGAATGACCTGAAACGATTATTCCCTAGTCAAGATCTTTATTGCTCTATTACTGGTTTTGGGCAAATAATCAAAAATCTCAATAAAACTGAGAAAACTGGAATGTATCAGGATATAAAAAAGTCTCCATAGACCATAGATGTTGACTTCTGCCAGGCCCGCCATAAGCAGCTGTATAAAGTGGAAAGCAGGTCCATAATGTCCATGCTGTTTGCTTGCCACCCACCCTCAAACTTTGTGCTCCTGGAGCACAGACTGGGGAGGTGGGTGCCCCCATGCAGTCCCCGCACTCACTGTGCCCCTTGCACCTTCCTGCAGCCCTGCTGCAGGGTTGTACCCATTAGCCTGGAAGAGACTTCAGAGCATGTTCCAAAAATAAAGGCAGTTATAGTAATATGCTGTGGCAAGCATGCATGTGTACGATGCACATTTACTGCAAGCCTAGCAATTTAATAGGATTAAATTCTGATCAGCAGAGAGAAGATTGATCATAGTAATGAGAAGATGGGTAGAGTACATCTTGCTCAATGGCAAACAGGTTTGAGAAAGAAAGTGATACAGTTCAGTGTACATTATGAGGAATCTTACTGGACCTCAGGCTTATTCACTATATTGAGTGAGCAGTACTGTAAGAAAATTGGATAGGCTAGCATTCTTTTTTTAGGTAAGTATCTAATGCTTTGCTGTGACACTTTATTCCTTTTTCGGTACTAGGCATGAAATGAAGTGTACAAAATAAAATGGTCATAAAAACAGATTTACAAACAGAGGAGAATTCCCAGCCCGGTAGCAAATGCAGTACCATGTAATGCAGCATTTGGTAAAGATTATCACGAAGCAATTTTCATGGCTGGATTCAAAACGTATGCTGTCAGTAGTCTTGCTTCCAGAAGCAGTTAACCTGACAGGGAAATAATCTGAGAAAGAATGGACTCCCAGTGTTGTCAAACTGCAAGGCAACTCTCCAAGTGGGACAGCTTGCAGCATAGGGATGAAGTGAAGAAAACTACAGAGGGTAAGACTCTGTCTGGTAAAGTGTAGCACAGGTGCCCATTACTTAGAGGTAAAGCAAGTGGAGAAAATTCAAGCAGAGAGCTGCAGGCAATTATCACCGAGAACAATAAAAAAAAATTGGAGAAGCACTAATGTGCTGAACAAAAAGAAAAAAAGAGAGAAAAAATAAAATTGGGAAAAAAATAGGTTGAGTAGAAATATAGGTTGAGGTTGTTTGTTTTCTTCTGTGTTATCTTGTGTTTCTATAACTTTTTTGTTTTCTCTGACTTATGTTGGTGGTAGATTTTGTTTCAGTGTGGCCATTCTGGTATCTTTGCATTGCTACATTTCAGTTTCGATTTGCTGCTTTGACAGTGTAATAGGATTTTATTTATTCCTAGAAGTTTATACCTAGTTTGCACAAAGAATGTGCAATTTTTTAAATTAGGGAAAGAAGCATGAAATGTCATTTATTTAACAAAAGGAAAATTCAGATGTTCTTCAGAAGTTACAAACATCTTTCTATGCAGTTTTATTTTATTTTTACCATGTTTAATAAGAAGTCTCTCCTCAAGGTCCACCTTTTTTCAGTTTGAGTCTTGAAGCAGAAGCAGTAAATAATAACTTCCCTAATGTTCATTATCTGATTAAAGAAATTGAGTCATGTAACAGTACAGAGGTTAAAAGATAGGGAGGATTAAAGGATGACTGTGGCTAATTAAGGAACCAGCCCTGCAAGCAATTACATACATGGTTAACTTTAAGCACTTCAGCATTAATGGGACTATTCACATGCTTAAGTTAAGCACATGTGTTTGTGAACTTGAGCCTGAAGACCATATCCTGTATGCTATGTTGAGAACATGCTATACATCGAAGGCAGTATGATTGCCCTGATTCCAATGGGAGCACTTTCTAGTACCAGGTTTCAAGACAGGGTAGAACAAGCTAATTGAGAAGAGGTCATTAACAGGAGTTTCACCGTAAAACACCCTAGAGAAATAAGGGACAGCACTTCTTTTCAGAAACACTCAGAAGCAAAACTTTGTTGATTTAAACTTTGGTTTATGCTATCAGACAGCAGTATAGATTTAAAAAAAAAAAAAAAAAAAAAAAAGACATGAGCTGAAAGGGATCCATTCCACTGGGGTACGTTGGTACAAGGTATGGTGCCTGCAAAAAGTGGGTTACCAGGTGCAATTTTACTTCCCAAGCTGCCTTTTACAAGTTGCCTCATTCACGCATTTGGACTCATGCCAAGGTCACAGTACAGCCCTATACAGCCAAAACCTGCACCCAGAGGACATATAGCAAGTCATTCTATGTATACATTTGATGTATATACATCATTGCTTAAGCTAGTGAATTCATACATCCCTGAGAGCTGTTAAAAACTTGGAAGCCTTAACAACTTAACAACTGCTTTCAAATAAAAATAAAAGTGCACTGAACCTATTTCCTTTATGTGTAAAAGAATATGACACTCTATATTATCCCTCTTCCCCTGATAAAGGTAAATTTATGTGGTTTCAGATTAGACTCCATGTCTCTCCCATGTGATGATCTATTTTGACTTAGAAGCACAGAATCAACAATACAGTAGGATTTCTTCAGTTTGCAAGTTTGATTTTTAGAAGTACCACTACCCGTCACTTAAACAAGAAAAGGGATCAAATGTAATTTTGTCACATCTTCTGCTAGCCATGGCTG
This sequence comes from Ceyx melanurus, assembly GCA_024611195.1. NCBI lineage: Eukaryota > Metazoa > Chordata > Aves > Coraciiformes > Alcedinidae > Ceyx > Ceyx melanurus. The sequence continues at coordinate 31,483 of JANHGL010003584.1, read as the reverse complement.
CCCATGCTAGCTTGGTAAACATTTCTCACACAGTGTTTGGTTTGCTGTTTCCTAGGAAGAAAGAATGACTGTGGATATCTTTTCAAGTTGAGATTTTTGTGCATGGTTCCTTTCCCTTTCCCTTTCCCGGTGTGCCAAAAGGAAAGGACTTCTTTGGCATCATGTTCTATGTAATTTATGGTCTTTCTGTATCACTTCCAGAGAAAGAAATAGTTGTTGACACTGATTTAGAAATAAGGATTAAATTGTCAGCATCATAACTGCCAACCAGTTGAGCAGACAGCAAAATGATGAAAAGTGAGAAGACAGACATATCTTAGGCAGAGTATATATCAGTGTCCTGTACTTTCCTCAGTTGGAATTGATTAAAATGACTTATATTTATATATATATATGTGTGTGTCTTTTTGGTTTGGGTTTTTTTTTCCAATTCAGAGGATCTGACCTTTTTTAAAATGGGAACTGTAAAAACCCCAGTATTGGTGTTTTCTCAGCTGTGCCTCACTGGTGAGACTCCGTTAGTAATGGCAATTGTGAATATTGAAAAAGGGGGAAGGAGGCATGGAGGAGAGGAGAGATTGACTTGACTGGGCTATCACAGAAAATGTTTTTTTGACACTGAATCTCTGATTACTGTTGACTTGACTGAGGTGGTCTCTGGAGAGACAATAGGAATTATAAGGATGGTCCCTTCTCTTGTACTGGTTGTTGTTTCACTTTGGGGTGCACATTCTGGAGAAGGTCAACTGAGAGAGTTTAGATGCCAGCAGCAGTATGTAGCTGCTTGGCATTAAGTTCCTACATGCTATAAAGGTCTATCATTTCATAGAGATGCCAGTTTCCTCATATTTACAAAGCTTCCCATACCTGCAATTAGTAAAAAGCCTCAGCCAAAGAACCCCTCCTTCCCAGCAGCAGGTCAGTCTCCTTTCTTCTTCCTCAGCTCTCACATTAGTGAGGTAATGCTGGAAACTATTTCTTATTTTCCAATCTTGAAAGAGTGTCCATTAGGCAGTCCCCGGTTCTCCCCACCATGTTCTTCTGCCCCTACTCACACACTCCCATGCATATTTTGGAAAAAAAAAAAATAATTCTTTTTTTCTTCAAAACTAGCATTCACATATATCTTCAGCAGTACCTTTTGTGCAGTGATAAGCCTTATGTTGCTAGTGTGGATGCCCATGACAGTATGAGAAGGGCCAGACTGTGTCCTTCCTTCAGTCATCTTGTCACAGTTCCTTCTTCTCCTCCTAACATCATACCAATGTATCACTTTTCCAGAACTTTGGGTTAAATTGATAGACTACTGCCACTACTCTAGCACCACTGAGAACACAAAAGTATAGGTGTCATAGCCTATACAGAAGGATGAAAGCTTACCTATCAGTCTGTGTATCTGTACATCCTTCCCACACCATTTACCCTTAAACTAGTCTCCAAAAGCCTCTGCCTGGCACACGGGCTTTGTGACAAGGTCAGCAGTAATATCTTAAAGCTGGTGCTTGTGCACCTGAGAGGCCATAAATGGTTCTCTCTCTTTGCTGTTCACTTATTTAGACACTTCAGAGTGGATGCATCCTAGAACCCATCAGCATCTGCACAGAGATGTGTGCCAGGCTCACCTGGGCCAGCCTCTACCAGAGTGAGCTGCCAGCAGCAGCTTTTGGGCTGGTGAGCGTAGAGAATTTGGCTTTTGCTCTGCCCTGAAGTCACCCCTCAGAATTTCCAATGACAGTATCATCTAAAGGCCCTAATTCTTCTTAAACTTTGTGGAATTTACATCAAAGTTCATGTCCAGCTGTGCTCACTATTGCTTCTTTTCCTCTTCAGATCCAAATCTGTCCCTAACTGCATTTTCAACTTTCTCGAGTTCCTGGGTCTTTTGAAGTGTCACTAAGCCTGTGTTCCCCACAGCCTATTCCCCAACCTGCTTTGCAGTGTTATCGAGGGCTGAGAGATCCTTTGTCCTAACACCTCTAAGGAATATTTTAGTTCTTTATCCATTTCTGAGACAGCTCTGTCCCTCAGCATGCACACTTCTTAATTTACTCTTAATATTCAATGCTGTTTTTATTATGGGCACTTAAAATTCACTCTTAACTTATCCTCAATTCAATCAACATTCACCCAGGGACACTTCCGTGTGTCTTGAATTGTCATTTTATTAACACTTTTTGCTCTTTTACCATTTCAATTACCATTTTGTATAATATAATTTGCATTTGCATGGCACCTTCACTCATAAAAGAGAAAAGGTTTTATTCCTCTTAACAGATGAGTAAAATGAAATCAAAGAGATTAGAAATGTGTATTTGCGGCTCAGTAAAACTAGATGGTCTCCAATTTGTGAGCTTAATTGCACTGGAGGAGACTGCTGTAAGCATGATGGACTGACATGTAAATCAAAGTGATATAAATAACAGATATGAATCATGGAACCTTGATTTGAAAGCTGCTTTTGATCTTGGTTTCCATTTACACTTTTCATTGTTATTCTAACAATGTTTGCTTTTATTGATGTGGGTAATAATTCAAAAATGCAATTGTTACGCCAGCTGGATATTTCTTACTACATACTGTATGTTTATTTAAACAGAAAATTTAATACATACTTATTCAAATTTTATAGTAGAAACCTTAACTGGCATTTGAAAATAGTCCACTACATCTTCAATTTTAGTAGATGAGATTTTTTGTTAATTGTATCAAGATGTACAATTACAGTGCAAAACATGTCCAAATAGAGATTTTAAAAAATGCTATCAGTGAACCCTTTTTTTCCTTGTCTATCCAATGGCATAATTTATTAAAATATATATTAGCATTGTATTAACTACACTTAGTGAATTGGACGCTCATTTCTTGTCACTCTAAGCCAGATATTAGGACTCCAAATCTTCAGTAGAGGCATAATGAGATTTTCAAAACTGCACTGGCAATCAGGTGCCTGCTTCCAAAGAAATCAATGGATACAAGGTGACCTGTAGATAGTCTTGAAAATCCCCAGAGGCATCTGTTTGCGAATGTTCTCAAAAACCTGTGCTGGGGACCTTCAGATTTCTAAAATCAGTTGAGTTCATTGTCCCTCGCTGTGTCTATTAATGACTTTTGAAATGCCAAAATAAGACTGTTCTTTTTAAATCAAAATTGATCTCATTACTCTGAATTACTTACATGGAAAAGAAGTACATCTCTCTATTCCTGCTGAATTGCAGCACAGTCTTTTGGCCAAAAGCTATTCTGCAGTTCTGAAAATACACCTACAAAGGTAAACAGAATGTGTCATCTGCTTTGTTGTAAAGATACAGAAAATATATTTAATCAGTAGCATGTTATATATGTTGTTAACAAAATAGTTGAGATACCATAAAAAAAAGTTTCAGTGATTCTTCATATAATTTAAAAAGCAACATTCTTTAACTCATTCTTGAGTCGGGTATAATTGTTTCTTAGCACATACTTGCTCCACACATAATTTCACAATATATTTTAAATCATTTTTAAAAAGAAGAAAAATCATTTTGTAAATAAAGAGTATTTCATTTGACTTCTTTGAAAAAAAAAATTTGTAATCTATTCTTCCATCGAGCTAGCAGTGGACCTCAGGAAACTTTTCAGACTTTCTCAGCCATGAATCCTGGTTTTTGTTCTCAACTGGCAAAACCCTCTCAAGGTCCCTGACAGCAGCACTCTTGCTGTTTGACTCCTCAACCCTTTTCCATGGAGGTGGTTCTGTCATTGCTTAGCCTCCAAGGGAATTTTAATTAGAAAATTATGAGCAAGTTTTCCAGAGTACTAGGTCTTTCCCTAACTAATGCAACACATAAAAACAAACAATAACAACCACCAACAAAGGAAATTTTCTGTAGGTTCTACATTCAGGACAAGGGTAGCAAGAGATTTGAGAAGAGTCAGAAATGGGAAGTGTTGTCCAGGGAGAAGGGATGGGGTCGGACTGGCTAGAGAGGGAGATGGGCCTACAGTATCCAGACCACTGACATGGGTGTCAGATCTTGGCAGTACAGAATCACATGTCCCTCTGACAACAGTGACCTCAGCTGGCCATCCCCTTTGCTGCTCTGTCTTGTCCTTGGCTCTCCAGGGTTCAGGCCATAGTTGTGTAAGGCCTGACTCTGAAACGCCCTCCTCGGAAAGGCCAAACAGGATTTCTGCTGAGGACTAAGGAACAAAACAACTCTGCCGCCATTAACGGCTTCCTTTGGAGGGAGAAGCTGCTTCGCAGCGTGTTTTGCCCTGCAATTCTCCACCTCACAGATGCGGCAGAAGAGCCTTGCCCCACAACCCGTCAGACCTGGCCGGCCCCACACTGCATCGGGGCCGGGTTCGGGGCTGGGGCATCCAGGCCCGCGTCGCAGGACGAGGGTGGGAGGAGACGGGCCGAATGGCCCGACAGCCCCAGCAAGGCTCTGCCCCTGATGCGGTGCTGCGGGGCCTTCCCGCGCCATCTGCTGCCATCTTGTGGGGAGGGACCCGCGCCTCCCGGGCGGAGGAGAAAGCGGCAGCGGGCGACCCTGTCGCCCTGTCCCGTCGCCCCTCCCCTACCTCCGTCCCTGCAGCGCCCCTGAGGCGTTACCGCCGAGACGGCCTGTCCTCTACTGCCCCTGGGCTCACAAGAGAGCCGGGGACTTCGCCAGGACAGAGAGCTGGGCCCGGTGCCTGGAATGGCATTAATCTGAGCAGACGCGCCGAGCCGCTCTCCTCTCCTGGCGAGGAGACATGGGCAGAAAGCGATGGTGCAAATGCTTTCTCATGAGCACAGCCGGTTGTATGTCAGGCATTGCAGGCACATGTGTCAGGGCCTTATAGAATATTTCATTGCCCAAGGCACCTTCTTTGCCTAAAGCCTGTGAGCCTGTGGCCTTCATCCCAAGGGCCAAAGGATACGGCAAAGCCAACCTCATAAAACTTTCAGAAGCTCTTCAGAGAGGAGGCTTTGCTATGAACAGCCATGTGCCAAAAGCTATACTTAACCTTTCATAACGTAGAGACCAGAAAACACTGCCTAACAAAGAGTATTTTTTACTGCCAAAATTGTCATGCCATGTACACAGAAAAGTAGACAATTCAGTTGGACATGCTAATTGTCAATTGTTATTTCTGACTTGTAATTTTAAATAATTTCCATGTTATTCTAAAGAATGATGTTTCAAGAGCTTTAAGAAATGTTTCATTTTTTAATCAAAGGAAATGTTTAATTATGTTAATGATTATTTGTTTCTTTGTTTATTTTTAACTTTCTGCTTTCCTTGCTGCACTTTTTTTTTGTTTTGTTTCAGGTTAAACCAATACCATTTGCATTTTGACAAATCTTCAGGCAAATCACAGTATCCATTATTTATACAGCAGTGCCTATGAAATCAGTAAGTGTCAATCACTGCTCACCACTTTAAGGACAAATGGAGGCCCTAATCCTGTAAAGACCTACCTATTTTTATGGGTAAAACTGCTTACTGGGCATAAAGTTAATCACATTAAGCTTGTAAAGCAATAGAGATCTTAAAATGGAAAACATTAGAGATGTGCAAAGTAATATTGTGACTTTCAAAGACCTCTCCCTTTCTCTGCCTTTTCCTGATGAAGAATGGGAGTGGGAGGATGGGAGGATGTGCTCCTTTTTTTTTTTTTAAACAGGATTTTAAAAAAAAAAATCATTAGAAACTCAGGTCTGTGTATTTTCTTTTGGTTTATGCAGAGATCATATTCTGATACTGCTTGTATTTCAGTTGAGAACAATGTCTGTCTGATCAATTAAATTCAACTTCAAATATTTTATTCAAATTCTTTGTTTTAAAATTCCATATAAACAGAATGGGTAAGGACTATGCAGACATAGAAAATTATTGCTCATCATAATTCAAAAGGTACTCTGAGTAATGGGTTTTTTTACAGAAGGATAATGCCCTATTTGCTCTCCTTTCTCTCCTCTGTGTTTTATTCAGAACACAGATCTCAGAGTCACTGACCAAACCAAAAGATACCATGCTCTTTGTTAACCATCTTCTTTACACCCTCTTCTAGCTAAAGTGTCTAAGAACATGCCTCTGCTCTAGGCTTTACTCAGCATTGTAGTTTGGGTGATGCTTTTCACTCTCCTCTTTTTCTATGTGGAAAAAAGTATATACTAGATTGGGAATGTTTTATACTCAGAAGAGTGAGACAGAATGTGAGGGATATGCTGAATCTCATTTTTGCCTCAACTAGGGGTTGAAAGAAGCTTGTCTCAAACTCTAAAATGAGCATGAGATATGTTAATTTTTGCATCCACAGTTCCACCTGGGCCATACACCCCTTAATTCCTTTCTTCTTTTGCTCTACTTTTAATCTTCCTGGATGTAATTTGGCTGCACTTTCTCACCGTTCAAACAGGGACAAACTCTAACACCTGATAGATACACATTGGTAAAAAAACAGAACAGTCATTAACAAAATGTACTGTTCCCATGCTGAACAAGATAGAAAATAAAAGAAAAAGCTTTCCTAGGAGGCAGAAGTGTGAGAAGCCATTGAAAGCTGTAAACCCACACCTTAGCACTGCAAAAACGGCTGGACGTCGGCATGGATGGTGCCAGGACTGGAGTTGCTGCTCATTGTTCATCACATAAAGTAGTTAAAGGTTAACTTGGGCCCTGGCAGTAGAGGTTTGCATGGCTCTTTATTGCCTCAGCAGCTCTGCCAGAGTAGCCTGGCTGGCCGAGGCCCTGGTACAGATTCAAGACATGATGATGGAATGACTTTTTTGGCTGGTATAGGAGCACCACATTCCTGACTGACATAAGCAAAGACAGCATTTTTCTGCTGACATAGCTGAGCACACAGAAAAGGTCTGTGAGTGTAGCTAAAAGATCTAGAAGTGTGGGTTTATTCTTGTTTGAAATATAATTACCTATCACTGTTGTTCCAGAACTTGAAAATCTGAGGCCAAAAGACTCTAGAATTATAAATCAAATTTTAAAAATAAAATATTATCGTTTTTAACTTCTTATTATTTGTAGTAATGGGAAAGCACAAGTCATGATTTTCTTGCAATGAGAAATGTTGCTGTTTGGTTTGTATGAGCCCACCCCTTGTGCCCTGAAACCACTGCAGTCAGCGTAGTCATTTGTGGACACAAGTTTCCATTCTTTGAACAGAAGCAGGCCTATAATATTTGCTTAAAGATTCAAACTTGTTTGGTTAGTTGATTTTTTTATCCTTCCTGGTACTTTTCAGGAAATAGAAGAGTATTGATACCTAATTTCTTATGTACCATTAGTATTGTTTTATTAAACAACAAAGAGAAAATAAACAGAAAATAAATATATTTGTATAAATCCACAAAATATATCACTAGTGACAGTCTTATAAATTTCCTCAAGCCAGATGATTAAGGGAATTTTTAGTAAGTAAATACAGAACCAAAGAGGAAATTCTGACATTCCAGTCAGGCATTCATATAAGTAAATATAGTCTTTAAGTTAATATTGATGATCAGAACCCTGTTTAATTGTTTATTAAATGGACTTTAAGTATCTTTTGTGTCTATAGCTGAAAAATAGCATTATTCACTAGTCTGTCACAGCAGGGTGACCAAGTCTGCTCCCATTGAAGCTGTCATTGCCATGTTACCAAGAATACCTACATCCAGAGATGGAGATAAATGTAGACATGAAATATTTTAACATTATCAACAAATGTAAAAAATAAAAGTAGTGATTAATAGTCTTGCAGATCAATGTTCTGCTGTGAACATCTGTCGTTCAATTTAGCACACATTTCAAACTTTCTATCTGCCGGGGTTTCCCCTGATGCGAACACAAGGTATCTTCAAACAAGTTAATACTGTTCACAGGTTCACAGGTTCACAGATATTAGGAGTTGGAAGGGACCTAGAAGATCATCTAGTCCAACCCCCCTGCCTGAGCAGGATCACCTAGA
>JANHGL010003584.1:0-18358 GCA_024611195.1 Ceyx melanurus | reverse complement strand
CTTCCTCTGGGGAGGAACAAGCCCATGGATCAGTACAGGCTGGGGGCTGATCTATTGGCGAACAGCTCTGGAGAAAGAGAGCTGGGGGTCCTGGTGGACAGGATGATGACCATGAGCCAACAATGTGCCCTTGTGGCCAGGAAGGCCAATGGCTTAATCACTTAATTCTCTGTATGGTCAATACACTTGGTTGCAAGGATGATGAACGGTATTTCTAGAAGTTTGACTAGCATGTATCAGGAGCATCTCATTTATTTTCTCTTGCTAGCCAAATCCTATAGATTTGGTAGGTGACCTGAAGGATAGAGGTTAGCTTGATCACACCACCTACGAATTACTTAGTGTGTGCCTAAATATACAATAGGAATTCTATTTGAATGCCTCCTGTGCAGTCTGAGTAGCTCACTATTCACAGCTAGGATATTTGCATCTCAAAGTTGCTGTGCAAAGTCTGTCTTGATACTTGTTGGTAGAATTATTGTTTGTTCCTCTGTGAGAAGAACATGTATTCAGACTTAATTTTCAAATTATCGCCACTGTGAGAGCCTGCCAGGGCAATGTGTCCTATAATTTGACTGACCTGTGGGGGAGGTTGGGGAAAAGAGTCATGACTTTATTAATTCCTGAGAAACTTAAAAGCATATGGCCCACAGCATGACAACATCTGCTGCAGGCATGGCTGTGACGCAGCCTTTTGTACCCAATAACTAGAAACATAACACTTTCTACCTTCAGTGCCCTCGGTATGGTTTCATTATTAATCCATGTAATTTCATTCTGTAATACTGATGTGAAGAAAATTCCTTTGTTTTGACCTGCTAGCCCAACCACCTTTCACTTCTCAGAGGCTCTAGAGATGATCTTTTTTATGTCTGGAGCTTTAGCTAAGTAGGGTGGCAAATCTCCCTCCTTAGCCTTAGTCCAGGGACCCCTGTGGATGTTTTAGGTACTTCAGGCTGGAGCAGATGCAGTCATTTGTAAATGTGATTCTTGTTAGCTTTGAGGACTGTATTCAGCAAAGATACACAACTAGTGGGCAGAACATAAATATATGCTTCAGGTTGTCTAGGACAGCTAGCTCATATATACAGAATATATATGCATAGCTGTATAATGAGTGTCTAAGCAGAAAGTGCATTCCTTGTCACAGTGGACTTAAAAGTCCTACAAAGTTCTGTCTTTCTGCTGCCTTTCAATCTTTTCCTTCCTTTTTTTTTTTTTGTTTTGTTTTGTTCTGGGGGTTTTATTTGGTTTTTTTGTTGTTGTTGTTGGTTGGCTAGTTTATTTTATTTATATTAGTTTTGTTTTGTTTATTACTTTGTCATAAAGCGATAAGGTCAACACAGCAAGCCCAGGTCTCTATGCACTGATTAATAGCTGGGCTATGACTTTGATATTTAGACCAGCATCTGACTTACTATATATTTCAGTGAAGACGTTTTAAGGTATCGTATTTTTTCAGCTAGTAAATAAAAAAAGATTATTCATGCTTTTCAAATAATAGACATGTTTTCCACACGGTGGTTCTTGCTAGCTGGCTGTAATACATTTCAGAGAGCACTTGAGAAGAACTGACTTTCTAAAACCCCCACCATCCCTGAAGAGGTGCTGTGGTCCAATTTTAAATACATATTTCTGTTCCTGGTTTTGTTCGGGTTTAAGATGCTACTCATTTTAGAGCATCTTCCTTTGCAAATCCCAGAATGAAATATTGCAAATGTACAAGTCAATGCTGTTTGAAGATAATGTATTGTAAAATTATCTCTGTCTTTTATATACTACAGAAGTGCTGACAGCACTTTGATGTGGAAAGGATGAGATACAGTAATCTGAGGGGTGCTATGAAAGGAACAATGTGCTTTAAGCTGGAACAGTACAGAGAAACACAAAAAGTAATGACAGCTTCACACAACATCTGATTCCTTCTTTGCACCACTGCAGACTCATTAAACCACAGCCATCTGCTAATGAGCAAGAAGGCTTCTGAATAGAGGACACCTTTCTCCTATATTCTGTAAAATTCACTCCACCCCTGTTATAAGCCATCCATTACCTCCTTTTCTTCCACAACATTTGGTGAATTGACTGTCACATCAAATGAAGAAACTGAAAAATTTGTGCCTGCTTTTGCAATTGAAATTATATATATTTTGAAGAAGAAATTGCTCCTGGAGAAGAGAAAAATAGTTATAGATATTCCTATTAAAATAAACAAACAAATAAATAAATTCAGATCTCCTCTCCTGTACACACATTACTGCACATATGCAGCAAATCCAAAGCTGGAATGCTGTGGTTTCCAGCAGGAGTAACACTACAAATGTTCATGCAGATCATTTCCCTGCAAATGACTTGCTGTGTGGGATCACCTTTTGCTGTTGCTAACTTAGTTTGGCAAATGTTGACTACAATTGTCAAGGGCAAGAAATTTCAGGAGCAGGAGAGCAGCTTGCTCTACTGGGGAAATATGTCATTAACGTGCCTACCTGTTCAGGGTTAACACTAAAAAGAGCAAACTTCTAGATAAAGGCAAATGATGAATTTTGAATGCTAGAAAATAATTACATCAAGTTATTTTTATATCTTTGATTGTTAGATAGAGAGTGAACTATTTCCTAAAGCTCAGAAATTGTGGAGATTATTAATCAGAACAAAATAAACCCACTGAATTGCAAGTAATGCACTGACTGCCTAATGAAAAGGCATGCTGATCAGCAGTGCCACAACATTCCTGTGCTTATATCATGCACAAAATACAAGCAGCTCACCCAAAGTGTCTGTAACTGTCACAAGAAACCTAAAAAACAAAAGAGTACTTGTTCAATTTTCTCAGAATAGAGTTTATTCTTCCACTCCTAAGGTATATGCTGTTATGCAAACAGACTAGAAAAACTGTATTTGTGGTGTTAAAGCTGTGAAAATAAAATAGTAATTAAGAGAGTAGATCCTTATTGACATTTATCTGAGATGCCAGTATAGCCTTTAAAAGATTATTTACATGGATGCATTTGACTATAAATTACAGCACAATAATTTTATTATTAGATAATCTAATTAGTTGTCATTCTAATACAACAAGGAATAACTAAGTTTTTTAACTCAGTGAGATAAGGAAAGGACACTCTGTGACCCAAACTGAGTTTATCATTTCCATGTAAAAATATTTAGTGAATGTTTAATGTAGTTTAGGGAAGCAGAAGAACCTAGACTTCTGTGCAGAGAATGTAAACTACATGTCACAAACAGAGTTAAGCTTAAATCTGGTTCTGCCTCTATGACCAAGAGTGTAGTTTTATTCTTTGAAACTTGGAGTACATAGGAATACTATGATTTATTTCTTGTGTGTATGTTTTTACTATTTTCTCATATTTATCTTCATTCACACTGGTCTGTGGAGCTCAGAAATAACAACACTTGCCCAGCTGCACATCTGATCTGAACAACATGCTATTGAACTCTATGTGGACACTATACAGAGCATGGTCTGGCACAGATCTTATCACATCACTAGCCTTTTACCTTTATCAGTCCAACATGCTCTGTATAGTGTCCACATAGAGTTCAAAGTGCTGGCTTCAGGGTTAGACAATATTAGGGTCCTAGGTGGTGTAAGAAATACTGGAGAGGAACAAACTTTGTAGAGAAGGCAGATTATCTTTGTAGAGAAGGCAGCATTAGAGAGAGTGAGAAAAGCCAGGGGGTTACCAGCTCAGCAGGTGGCAGTGGACCCTGCTGAAAGCAGAAGGTTCCTCAGCCAGACAGTGGAAAGTCTGCTGAAGTGAGAGAAAGTGAGACTTTGATAGCCTTGTACTCACACCTAGCTTCTCAGTTTTGTTGGGAAAAAGCCTGTATTGCTAAACATCACAGCACGCTGTAAAGCTCATTTGTCAGTGACTGTGGTATATAGGACTGACAGGGAGACTGCCTGCGAGGACAGAGAGTTCTTACTTTCACAGAATCACAGAATCAATATGGTTGGAAAGGACCTTCAGGGTCATCAAGTCCAACATTTGTCTTAGCATTTCTCTTAACCACTATACCATATCCTCAAGCGCCGCTTCTATTTGGTCTTTAAACACCTCCAGGGATGGTGACTCCACCACCTCCCTGGGCAGCCTGTTCCAGCGCCTAACTACCCTCTCAGTGAAGAATTTCTTCCTAATACCTAATCTAAAACTCCACTGATGTAACTTGAGGCCATTTCCCCTCGTCCTATCATTACTAATTTGAGAGAAGGGACCAACACCAGCCTCGCTACAACCTCCTTTTAGGTAGTTGTAGAGAGCAATAAGGTCTCCTCTCGGTCTCCTCTTCTCTAGACTAAACAAACCCAGTTCCCTCAGCCACTCTTCATAGGCCATGCTTTCCAGCCCTTTCACCAGCTTCATTGCCCTTCTCTGCACTTGCTCCAGTACCTCAATGTCCTTCTTGTAATGTGGTGACAAAACCTGGACACAGTATTCAAGGTGCGGTCTCACAAGTGTTGAGTACAGGGGCATGATCACCTCCCTACTTCTGCTGGTCACACTGTTTCTGATACAGTCCAGAATACCATTGGCCCTCTTGGCTACCTGGGCATACTGCTGGTTCATGTTCAGCCGTCTATCAACCAACACCCCCAGGTCCCTTTCCACCAGGCAACTTTCCAGCCATTCTTCCCCAAGCTTGTAGCGTTGCTGAGGGTACATTCGATTCCCTTGTCCAGGTCATTGATTAAGATATTAAACAAGACAGGTCCTAAAACTGAGCCCTGAGGGACACCACCTGTGACTGGTTGCCAACTGGGTTTTACTGCATTCACCACCACCCTCTGGGCTCGGCCACCCAGCCAGTTTCTAACCCAGCTAAGAGTCCTTCTATCTATGCCATGAGCTGCCAGCTTCTCCAGCAGAATGCTGTGGGAAACGGTGTCAAATGCTTTACTGAAGTCCAGGTAGAGAGGAGACATCCACCGCCTTGCCCTCATCCACTAGGCGAGTCACCTGATAATAGAAGGAGATCAGGTTGGTTAAACAGGACTTGCCCTTTATGAACCTATGTTGGCTGGTCCTGATCCCCCCCGTTGTCCTGCACTTGCTGTGTGATCACCCCCAAGATGAACTCTTCCATAACCTTTCCCAGGACCAAGGTCAGGCTGACAGGCCTGTAGTTTCCTGGATCATCCTTCCTGCACTTCTTATAGATGGGTGTCACATTGGCAAGTCTCCAGTCATCCGGGACCTACCCAGTTGACCAGGACTGCTGAGAAATGATGGAGAGAGGCTTGGCAAGTTCTCCTGCCAATTCCCTCAGCACTCTCGGGTGGATCCCATCTGGCCCCATAGACTTGTGGGTTTCCAGTTGGCTTAGAAGGTCATTAACTACCACTTCCTGGATTATGAGGGGTTTATTCTGGTCGCTCTGTTTCCTTCTCATTAATTTGTCACTGCTGGAGAAGATGACTGCTGTGTAAGGTGGATGCTCTTGACCTTTATTTTAAATTATTTAGAAATAGTTTTCATTGGTGTGCAGCTCATTAATAGGAGCCTCCCTCCTCTCCTTTTTCTTGCTTTTCTTTCCAGTAAAATCTGTTACCCCCATAAAAGACAAACCACTATGGAGAAGTGAAAAGGCCATGACTGCTGTTCCTGGCTGTTCCTCTCACAAAACCAACCTCAGCCCGTCATCCAAAATCCTCAGTCCCTTTCTCTCCCTTCTCTTCCTTTGCAATGAGCTATTCAGAGCTAATAATTTAGTCCTGATGCACAAACTCATAGCACCGCTCTGATGTACACCCTTGTACTTAACAATAAAAATTGCTACTTTTCTGTAGATATCTATATTAATGTACTATCAAGAGGTCAGATTAGACTGGGTATTATCTTTTCCAGGAAGATCCACAGCTTAAATTGTCCTGTCTGTGTATGGTAGGTAATCTGCAGATAGTTTTCATTATCATTAAATACACTTACAAAACTAGTTCGAAGACTGAAGCCAGTGAGTTTCCACAAAATTCACCCTTTTTTCAGTCTTTCCTTTTTGCTTACGACTCGTCTTGTGCTCTGTTGGATTCAATTCTACACTGAATGCAAAGATTAATGAAGGGATTTTTTTTCCCAAGTAGCATCCCTGTTTTCAAGCCCTTTTTCTCTCCTTCCCTTCCCCTCACCCTCATGTTCTCTCTGAATTTAAAGGCTTGTTGACAGATAAATGGTCATTTTTTTCATTTCCAAATTTTGCTTTAAAAAATTCCTCCTTTGAGGGTGATGAACTTACTAGATGCCGTGATGATGACTCCTCAGTTTTTCAAGTCATGATGCTGTCAATCAGCTGCTGCTTTTATTACTCAGAAGAAACAGTGATGACTCTTAAAAAGCACCTAAAAATTACATTGCTCTAGGTTATTATGAAAATCTGCCTCTTGAGACTTGCAGGCTATTCCCGATTATTTTCATGTGTACTTCATGTATTTTGGAGAAAGTGCCTAATAAGGTTATTATTTGTATTTTTGTGACTCTGATATAGCTAAAGCTGTTCCTTGTTTACCCTCTTTGTTCTTCATGACCCCTTTCTTCTCTGCTTATCCACAGATAAACAAACAGTGCTTCCTGCTGCCTCCTGGACTGCTGCCAGCTGTCCTAATGTCAACCAGCAAAGGACAAAACCAGACCAGCAATAAATAAACTCACCTAGAAGCAATGGTCTGCAGACATCACAGCCTCTCATTCTTCAGAATACCAGCAAAGATGTCTTCTGCAGGCAGAGGTTCCATACTGGAAACAGTAGAAAAATTCAGGTCTTTAGTTAACTTTCTATTGTTGGGCATAAAATAAGAAATCAAATATAAACTGTCCTTCAACTGTCTTTCAGTGCAACATCTCCATTTGCAATGATTGGCAGAATTTTAATGTTTAGAGATTAATACACTGGTGAATAGTTAATTGACTTAATTTTCTTAAACTGCCCCTTCCTAAATGAAAGCTCTTGGGGGCACTGTTTTATTATGAAAAGAAGAGATAAAAGCTGATAAAAACAAGATGCTTCTGGTTCTCAGAATTTAATTTTTCACAGTGATACTGTACAGAATGACACATACATGATAGAAGCATTATCAGGAAATTTTGGAGCTATGAAAACTTCCCAGCATCAAAAATGAGTAACTAAATTCAAGCTAATTCACAACTGGAGCTGAGAAGCAGTGGAACAGCATATTAAAGAACTTTACTCTAGAAGTAACAGTTCATTATAACTCTAGGTAGGAGGTGGGGAAAAAAAAATCCATATTGTTACTAACAATTAGTATGGTAGAAAATAACAACAGTTGTTTGATTAGGTAGGGAAAAAATAGGAATATGTTTTAATTCCTAGAGAATCCATCCCTCAAGGAAGAAATTATTAAAAAAAATAATTTATTAACAAGACACTCTTTCTCCTATTAATTATAATACCAGACAATTACCTATGTTCCAATGCTAAAGAAAATAAAAGATAAAAGAAAAGCCCCACAGAACAAAACCCCAAACCCTCCAACACTTAACTAATGTGTACTGGCAGGTATGCACAACAGAAAGAAAAACAAATCATGTTTTCATGAACCATTCATGTCCAAAACCAGACTGCCTTCAAATAAAGATTATGTCAAATGGGATTTTAAAAAATGACATCTGTAAAGTAAACCCAGTTTAAAGCTGAGACATAGTAGATCTGCAGAATGCCTCATCCAATTAAGAGTTAAGGAACATGGTTTTGTAAATTTTACTAATTTTATTCTTTTTGATCTGTGCTCTTCAGAACTTTTGAATCTGAAGTGTACTGAATGGGGTGAGTATTTGTGCTTATTTTCAGCTTTACTAATTGAGGAGACTGTCTGTCCTTGCTTTAACCTACTTTCTCTGCTGAAGTCATTTTGCCTCATAAGCCCCATGGAGATTTGAGATGCAAAGCCAGTTTATTTCTAAAGTGGTCCCACTTTGTTCAGAAATATTGCCAAGGCTTATTTGGAAACCCTCCTCATAGGAAATAGGAACATTTGGTACTTTGCAAATACCGTATGGACTCAAATCAAAATAGAAAGTATAGTTACCAACCATAAGATGAGTATACTGCCTTCCTTCAAATTTAACAACTGAGGAGAAAGCTCACTAAAAAATAAATAAAAAAATAAATGTTTATCACATATTAAAATGTGATGTGTCCCTAACTATTGATATAGTTGCTGGTTAGTTACTTGTTAGTTATTATATATGACATTTTCTGGTATGATCTTTACCACACATTCTGTAACAAAATATTAAAGAAAAATACTATTTTGTGTGTATTTTCAAGCTTCATCCAGTGCCCATTTTTAGCAAAAGCAACACCAAGATACAAATCACATCACAGAGTCAGAATTAATTAAGTCAGGCACCTACTGTTTGCTTACAGTTTGCGATAGTTATTAATTTGAAGGTCTGCTAAGAAAAGATAGTTAACAAATGTAGCATTTCATGACATGAATTCATTTCTAAAAGGGCTCATTATAGTTACTTCTTCTGGATAACACTACTCTCAGTAAAATTTTAGACGACATACCAAACTAATTTAGAGGAAAAAAAAGTGTTAACAGATCTTATAGCTGTCTCTAGGTAAAGTGGAAAAGACCAAGAGCTCTTCCTATTAAAAATACAGTATGCAAAACCATACTACAACTGGTAAAACGATCAAAAGAGCATTAACATTTAGGCATTTGTTTTCACTATTTTGAATGTGTCATTTTGCCAATTTCTGTGAGATTTTTTTTTAATATATGCATTTTTAAGCATGACAGAAACTCTATATCTTGTTTAAAATAATATTGAATTACATACATGCTGTCACTGTAACTCCAAAGTCATTGTTTTTATCTATTTAGTACTTCTCTATTTATTGACTGAAATATCTTCCTTTCTAGATTGAAGTGCTAACTCTTCATTATATACAACCAACAGAAGCTTCGATTTAGCAAAAAAAAAAAAAAGAAACAGTCTTTCGGGTAGAACTAAAGGACAATTGCTATGACATGAACTATGATTAAAAAGATTGAAGTGAGAGATAGGGGACAGCACTAAGGCTCTGCAAGGATTTATACCAGCTATAATCACAAGCGAGGGAAGATCCTTGGATCACTTCCACCCTGAACAAAAATGTTGAGCTCACATAGTGAAGAACTGCCTTTTACTATAACCAAAATGCATCTCTTCCAAGAAAAGAATATTGGCATCATCTTTTCTACAAAACCTAATACTTACTGCAATACTAGTTGGCTGTTGTAGAGGAATTAAATATTTTAATACAACTTTGCCTAAGTTTAGAATTTAATTCTTACTCTTCTTGATCCTACTCTGTCCTGCCTTTATTTTTTCAATTACATTACTGTTCAGTGTAAAGTTCTTTATTAAATACTTCAGGGGGTCTTCCCAGCATTGTTAATGTGCTTAAACTCTGAAAAAATTATTTTCAAACAAACTTCTAAGTTTTTAAATCTCTGTTAAGATGAGGTCACTTAGATGGATATAATGGAAGATCCAGGACCTCCAAGGGGTGCTCAATGTCCTGCCAATATCCAGATGTTCATGACATCAGGACCATAAGATTTATGAAGAATCTGAAGAAATTCTAAAGTAGTAAGTATATCACAGGTTTTTAACACTTCATATCCACTAAAAATAAGGAAAACCATATATAGCGAGATACTTTCCAGTACATCATTATATACTATCTATTGTGATGTATTTATGCTTTAACCTCACGGTAAGATTCATCACATGCAGTCACTAGCTCCATTCAGATACCACCTTGCCCACTGTATTGCTAGAGATGACAGATGAACACAACATCCAAAAGCCAAGTCAGTAGCAAAGAAACACTTATGCTAAATTGTCCTTTAGTTAAAGGCTTGAGTAGCTGCTTCCGCTCAATTAAATCATCATAAAAATACAATGACAGAAGGAACAGGAGACAGAAAAAAGAACAAAACAAAACAAAACAAAAAGCACATATTAACACATATTTCCCATTTCTAGCTTGGAAAATCAAAGTTTATGTTCTAATCATCTATCCACATTTTTAGAAGAATGTAACAATTAATTCATTGTTCCTTAACACAGGAAAAAATGTAGATGGAATTTCCAGTATGGATGCAATATTCTTGTTTAATTTCCAGTATGGATGGAGTACTCGTTTCTGATATTTTATGGTTATGTTCCCTCTTTACTGAAAACTTGATATATAATTTTTATCTAATGCTACTCTTTAGTTTTCAGTAAGAAAAGGATCCCATCACAAAAGCTTTGCACACTTAGCAAAGAATGTGGACATAATCCCCCAAGTCACTACCCAGCTCATTATGCTATACAGACACCAGTTTAATGCAGGAAAGTCAAATGAAAAGTGCATATATCATATCCTGTCCTACGGTTTCTGGGCACAAACTCACCATCTGACACAGACTGTCACATCCCCATGGGGGGGCTCTACTGTCCCAGCTCTGCAGAGCAGTTGATATGTTATTTTTCTGTAAAGACCAGGATATAGAAAAATAATTCTGTCCTGGTTTGGGTGAGGCTAAAAAATTCAGCACAAAGAAAAAAAAAGGGAAAAAAAAAAGGGGTTTAGTTGCTAAATAAGGTAAGGCACAATTAATGGTATAGCCTCAAAATTTTAGACTTATTCTAACTTCAGGGGACTCTCAGTAGAATAACACCTTGGTCTGATGAACTCATCAATGTAGCAAAGAAACAGTATTCCTCTGCAGTGTATAAGAATGATGCAAAACTAAGGGCATGAAAACACCAGATCACACAGAGCCGAGCAACCTGTAACCAGAGTGATAGCTCTGCCTTCAGTCCATACCACTAAATAGGAATGATTTCAAACAGACATTGACAAGCAAAATCTGAGAGTAAAACAGATGTTTTTATGCCAATCTATATTTGCTGTGCCCTCCTGTGAATAATATGCTTAGTCTGTACATTACTTGAAGGGTAGATGGTTCCTGGAGAGACAGGAATTGTTCTCTGTCCCAGAAGCTGGTGGGAAAACAGCATTGCCACAAAATTAAAAGGAAGGAAATCTTAGCGTACAGACTAGGAAGTTGCTTTATACAGGAGCTGAGCAGATTTTTAACTACTATGAGAAGCAGCTGAGAGACTGTCATGAGAAAGAATAGAAAACATATGTGATGTTTTCCCACAGTGGAAATTGTGTGGAAGTTCCACATATGAACATCACTACCCACTGGCTCATGGAGAAAACTTTGCTTTGATGAGGTTTCAAAACAAGCTAGGAGTCTGCTGGAGCTTTCTTGGAAAAATAAAAATTGTGATGGAGTGTCACTAATGTCAGCCATTTAAAGTTCTAAAAGAGATATTTCTCAATTAGTATTGTAAATCCATGGCCATCTAGCATTTATTAAAGCGTAATGGTGGTGGGACTTCACATAGATGTTAGACTTCACAGCACTGATATTAGATCCCTCTGAAACAGTGGTATATAGGTGATCTAAGAGCTTTCTTTTTTCTTTTTCCTACATGCTGCTTCTTAACATTCTGTAGAAGAGACTGCTGCAGGCACAAAAACAAAACCAAAAAAAAAAAGGTAGGAGAAGGGATTTCATGGCCACATCCCATTCTGCTACTGAACAAGTTCAGCTTTGTTTTCCCAGCCATCACGTAGAGGCCATGCTCAGCTCACTTGTCTGCCCTTGTACTGAGACCACAGAGGATGCCATGTCTAGTCTTATCTGAGATGTGTAGTAACATCCTACCACTGTTACAGTACATTGTAATGTCTATCTGGAAATATGATTTGGGCCTCGCACAAGGTTTTAATTCTACAGGATGCTAAAGGTACCACTGATTGATTTTAATGGGAATTGTGTTTATTGCCTTACTCTAGTAAAACAGGCAGGGAAAACCATCTCCAATCCATCATTTTGTGATTAATTAATAAAGCAGTATTAACTGCAAAGAATCCCCTACGAGAATAAGGTCTTGAAGCAGCTATGGTTGCTTTTCCAGTAATATTAGGTACCTTCAGTGAGCTTCTAGATACAAACCTTTATTGCTCACTTGTAGAAGACTGGAAGTTGATGGAGATATGGCTACTAATGCCAGGAGAGGCACCAGTCCAACAAGTGCAGCATGTGGATGATTTTTTATTTTTATCACTTCAAGCACAAAGACAAAAACTGCCATGGGAAAACAACATGACTAAAACTATGTTTCCCGTGGCTTACTAATGGAGTATTCATGCACAACATTAAGCTGATGAATATGAATTTGTTGGACACATTATCCTTTCTCCCTTTGTGCAGGTTTCAAAGATTATAATTATGTTTGGTTTAATTACTATTAGTCTCAGCTGAATTGTTACTGCTTTCAGCATTTTCAGTGTGTAGAAATTTGTATTTTTAATTTCCTTTATCTGAAGGCATAACTTCTCATAATGTTCTCATAATTTTGTATTAATTGGGTTGTACTGTATTTTAACATCTGATCTATCATTGTGCTCACTTAAGGAGAAGCATTCTGTGTTGATTGTTTCTGTCCTAAAAATACATACAGACACTTGACATGAGTTAATTTTGATACCAGAAGCTATGTGGTTTCTGATACCAGAACTAACTAATTTAGAGATAACTTAGCTCATTTATCTCTGTTGCACCTGCACTGTGCAGTAGACATGAACTGGATAACTCACAAGTACATACAAACCCATATAAAAGTAATCTCCAAAGAGCTCTAGTTAGAGCACTCCCACACAGTTTCTTCCAGTATGCATTTAAATATGTTCAGTAGTTACTCTTGCTTTTATAAATTTTGCTGAAACTGGGGATGTAACATTCTAGTTAGTACAGGGTTGAAGAGAGTCCTTCCACTCTTTGAGTGGTTGAAGGTACTGTTACCTGTGGGATGTGCCCTTTGCATGGGGGGGCAGCCCTGCAGGGTCATTGAGGTTACTTGTGCATATATGCAGGACTCACAACTGAGTATATGCTTCTTCATGATGGTTTTTTTATTTTTTGCTTGTTTGTTTATGTGATTTTATCTTTGTTTTGGTACTCCATTCCAGATGCAATAATTTACTTCAGACTGAGCTAGGGATGAGAGATGCTAGCCATCTCTTACAGTCTGCTGCACAGCTTCTGCATGGTGATTAGGATTGCTACAGTTCAATGTTCGTCCCCACAACCACAGAGCCACGAGTGCTTCCCAGGGAGTTAAGAATGCTGAGTAAGAAACTGTGAGAGACTAACCAAGCAAGAGGATGCTCCTTAGTGCCTCCTGTTCTCTAGAATTTGGAAACCACCGTCATGGCTCTACTTCAGACTCCATACATTTGAGTTCAGAAGATTCAGAAAAGGCACTGCAAGGTGAGAAGACCAGAAAAGAAAAAAGCAGCAGGAAACTTCACTCCATAACCCAATAGTAAAAGCATTAACTTAGGAAAGGAGAAAGGCAAAACCTCACTTCACTGCTTCTGTTCAGTATTAATCTGCCCTTTCCCCTCTTGTTCAATGGATCCACCTTCCCATACCCTCCTCAACTTTACACTTTTAAGCAGTGAACTGAAGAGTGTAATTTATGTCATGCCATGTTATTCAGCTGCTTTCAAATCACAAACTTTTTTCACAGAGGTAATCAGTTGTCTCCTGATGAAGGTGCCTTGAAACAGACTATTTCCCGTCCCTGTCCTCAGGCTCCCTCTGACAGGAATGCTCAGCTGCCCATGTTTCCTCTCTCCCAGAGTTTTTGGAGGGACAGCCTGAGTGATGGTTTGTGTGCCATCAGCCCCAGGATGTCCTCGAGAGGTGCTGCTGCCACACTGATGCCATATGCCTTTCTATTTTATGACACCTGTTTACACAGCATGAGCCAGGAGAAGGATTACTGTTCACAGCAGAAGGGGAAACCACAGAACGTTCATGGGCAGGCACTGGTGTATTTGTAGTGGGTTCATGGACTACCTTGTGAAAGCATTTAACATTTCATATTGTCAGACTCTGTATAACCATCCAGGTACATATCATAG
The DNA here is from genome assembly GCA_024611195.1 of Ceyx melanurus. Classification (NCBI taxonomy): domain Eukaryota; kingdom Metazoa; phylum Chordata; class Aves; order Coraciiformes; family Alcedinidae; genus Ceyx; species Ceyx melanurus. The sequence goes on along the minus strand of JANHGL010003584.1, from coordinate 4,330 downwards.
AATCATAGAATGGCTAGGGCTGGAAGGGTCACCTAGTCCAACCCCCCTGCAGTGAGCAGGGACACCCTCAACTAGACCAGGTTGCTCAGAGCCTTGTCCAGCCTCACCTTGAATATCTCCAGGGATGGAACCTCAAACACCAATCTGGGGAGTCTATTCCACTGTTCTACCACACTCAAGGTAAAGAAATTCTTCCTGATATTTAGTCTAAATCTACTCTTCTCTAATTTAAACCCATTACCCCTTGTCCTTTCATTAGAGGCCCTTGTAAACAGCCCCTCTCCAGCCTTCTTCTGTAGCTCCCTTCAGGTACTGGAAGGTGTACTGATTTCAGTCTCCTGTGTTAATTGACACAGCTACAAATGATTTGGAAGCTAAATAAATCAAATTCTGTAGATAAAACTTAATTTTATGCAAAAAAAAAAAAAAAAAAAAAAGAGTTCCTTTTCCAGTTATTAACATATCTAATCCTTGTGTTTATTTTGATTAGGGACTTCACAGACTTCTTGCTTTATTGATTATTATTCTTACTGTTGCAAAGCAAATGGAGAATTGACTTTCATGACCTTGTAAGTAAAAATAGCTATTATCTCTGAGGTGCAGAGTATTTATATCTGATATGATGCACAATTTTAAGATAGCACTACTGGCCTCTGGAAAACTTTGAGAAGAGGTTGTTAATTTAAGCGTGAGAGCAAAGCTGTTTTGAGCTGAAGTGCTGCACAGCTTACTCAGTGATCAGCCATGGCTGATGCTCCCTGTCTCATTCTTCTTCAGGATCATAGTCTTGGACAGCAGAGCAGGGCAGACAGCTTAGATCTTGGTGGATAAGTCTTCAGCTGCTGCACCAGATTAATCAGGCAATCTACTAAATAATGAAAGTCCCCACCTCACTGTGTTCTGATGTCTTTTTTTTTGTGAGCATTGAGTATTTAAGTCTGTAATACTTACTGCAGTGAAAGTAGTATTACAGATGTGTTACATGATGTGACAAAACAGAAGTATTAAGCAGAGAATAAATTAATTTAAAAGCTTATAAAAAGAAAGAAAAAACATATAGCATTTTCCAGTTGTGAGATGGTTTAACTAAAATCAGGTGATAGTTTAAAAAATATTACCTGAAAGTATTTTTATCTTTTTCTTTAAAAGGGCATAAAAATATGAATTTAATTGAATTCATAGTTTCATCTACAAAACTAAAATCCCCATAAAACTGTAAACACATATAAACTAGATCTTAAAATCCCCCAGTACACCCAGAGAAGCTGTGTTTTCTACATTGTTCTACAAAAGGGTTACCTGAATAGTGAGGAAGAGTAGGGATTAGCCCAATGTACCACAGCAAGTCATTGGCAAAACTGGAAAAAAGGAGTCCTGAACAGAAATTACATGGTCACAGAGAAAATTAGCTATTCCATTCCCACAGCCAGGAATGTGGTATCATTAAAGAACAGAGTAATATGTAACTTAAGAACATTTAAGGAAGAAGTGGGGGGAAACACAAGTTATTTCCCTGAGCAGGGTATGAGGAACAAGCCTTTATAAACCAAGAAGATGCATTCCTATTTGAACAAAAATAGACAACTACACAGAATTATTTTGTCTTGTGTTTTCCATCTTCCTGCATAAAGCAGTGAAGCCTAAGATTATCCATAAAAACTACACGTATCTGACCCAAAGATAATGGAGTGCTGAGAGTGTTTGGTTGTGAAATGAAAAATAGGGCTCTGAATGCTTTGACAGCTCCTGGAGCAGGGTGCAGAGTCAAGGGATTGCCCTTTCAAGTTAGCTGAGACACTGAAGGGACCACAAAGGACCTTGACTTAAATATATTTATATATATATGATGCTTCATCAACAGTTTCCATTATTAAAATTATATAAATATATATTGAAATATATTAGAAAAGAATAAAATTAGTATTTTACCTACCTAATATTATATCTAATAAAAAAAAACCAAAACCCAAGAAAATCAAACCAAATCAACAAACACACATAAAACCAAACAAAAAACAAAGCAACAACAACAAAAAATCACAGACACGCAAACAGTACAGAAAACAAACAAACATACAAAAACAACCAACCAAACAAAAACAACAAACAACAAACCCCAGCTCCGGGTAACCAGATAAATACAGTATGAGAGTAAATTACTTTCACAAGTGGTAAACTGGAAATCTTCACAGAGTCAAGGGACAAATTTCTTTCCTTGTTGTAAGAGCCTACAATCCCTCACGGCAGGCAATGAGCAGTATTCCTCAGCAAACAGTACAAGTGGCGCCAAACACCCTGTGTTCCCAAGAATCAAGCCTTCAGAGAGCAGAAACAAGAGCTGCTTTTTACAAGCTGCTCTTAAAGCGTAGAAGACAAAAGGCAAGTCAAGCAGGTAGTATGACAAAAGTGCCACAGTGGGAAACTTGACAGGTAAAGGAGGGAGGCACATATGTCACAGAGAAGTATAGACTTTGAAAATCATGGAAAAGTATCTCTAGAATAGATAAGAAATTTGGATTGTAGTCTCTCAAACTTTAGTAAATAACTTCTTAGACATGAGTTTGAGCCAAACTCCCCTCTTATACTTTAAGGAGATGTGTCTGCATTTTGAATATGGCTCTCATTACTACTAGTGACCCTGTTAAAACAGAGATATGCATGTCCAAAAGAAGAGGTGGATTATTTTAGGGATGCTAAGAACAGATGACAGCAGACTCAAAATAAATTTTGGGTCTTACTATGTACAAAACATCTCTTGATTATGTTCTTCTCTGTTTTCTCCACGTTTTATAAGCCAACCAAACCAACTTGGTGCATTCAAGAAAACCAGTATTTCTTCACAAAGCACCAGTGACAATGGACTCTTAATGGTATCCATTCACCCATGCAGAATGAAATGCTGGATCTGAATTTAAATGAAGTGATACAATTGCATGAAAATTATCATGATTAAAATGTTTTCTTGTATTTGCATGAAAAAGTTCCAGTCTCATATTTACTAATGTATACTCAATGTGAGCATAAATTCTGGGGAGGAATGTTATTTTAAAAAAAATATAGGATTTCAGAGCATCTGGTTATGAGTTATGTCCTAATGTCACTGGTAATCACCTGCATGACAGAACCTGGTGTCAGAATCAAACCTTACTTAAAGTGAAGCATAATTATGGTAGTGTTTACAAGTTGTGCAATGAAGCCTCTTTTACCCTTATAAAATATTCAAGTACAAAAAAAATCCATAAGCAGTTAGGCAGTAAGGCCCCACTCAAAGTTATCACACTGTGCCCATGCAGCTGATCACAGCTGTTGGGCTCCAGCTCTGCAAATTTGCCAGCCTCACACTTCGTTTCAAGCTAGAATTGGATACACAGTGTTGTAGTCCTGATTTTGCAAAGCTCTCCATGGGGCACAGTGAGAAGGTGGTTTGCACCCTTGGGATTTAAAAACATTTTGTTTCAGTACAAATATCCTTGTCCACAAGAATTCTCACAAAATAAATATGATATTCCCATACTGATGAGATTCAATGTGAAATGTTAAACATTTAAGCACAACTAAATTTTTAATACTTGCATCTAGTGCTCTACTCTTTTTCCTTCTCTCCCTATGCATTTCTTTCCACAATCCAAATAAATGTGTGCTTGTAATAAGCCATAGGCCTTCTGTTAGTGTGAATCAGTGGTGCTCAAACATTCAAGAGGCCAAAAAAACCCCTCTGGTAAGCAGGGATCTGAACAGCCTTGTAACACTCAACATGGCACAAGGGCAATTTGTCATGGACGGACTCCATGCTTAGCCGGCAGCTCAAGCGCCAGTGACAGGAGAGTGGGCTACAGGTGGGGCAGGCATACGAATGTCACTAGGAAAATTCAACTCCATTTTAGAGATTTCTGGAAGACTTTGTGCAGCTTCTTATCCTTAAGGGAGATGAGTCGCCTCCGACAGGATCCTCGTGCATTTTGTACCAACGTGGTTGTTTTTTCTCCAATGCCACCACCTGAGAAGCACAGGCTGCTTAGAGCTACACCCTTCCGAGTCGCCCTCTGAGCTTATTTCCCGCTCGGTATTTACCTTCCCCTGCAACAACCGGTATTTTAAATTTTTATTCCCAATAGCTGACGGAAAGGTACGGACGCGGCCACGGCAGGCAGAGCGCGGAAAATGGCCGAGGCCGCCGCTACCGTCAAACTACGTTTCCCGTCGGGCATCGGTGCTCGCGCGACGGGAGCTTGCACCGCCTCTGCGCTTGCGCCTTGGGAGCCTGCTCTGTGTCTGCGCGCGGCGAGCGCCGCTGCTGGGCGGGGACTGGGGTCGGCGTGCTAGTTGTAGG
>JANHGL010003583.1:0-41549 GCA_024611195.1 Ceyx melanurus | reverse complement strand
GTCGGAGGAAAACACTCTACCGGTAGGGAAGGAAGAACCGCCCACGGTTTGCTTTAGTAATATATATATATATTAAAAAAAAAAAGCAAAGATTTGAATGTATTGTATGAAATCTCCTGGTGCAGAAATACACTGAAGAGTGTCTAATCCAGTGGTGAAAAATTGAAAGCAGACCAATTCAAATGAGAAATTACAAGCACCCTTCTAAGGTTGGCATTGATAAGTCAATGTAGGGAAGCACCAAGGGGAAAAAAAAGTGAATTTTTGTAGCTGTTGATGTCTGTGGATTAGAAATTTGACTCAAAACAAAGCAAGATGTGGTTCAGCAACAGCCCTGATTCAGCCCAGAGCATGCCCTGCTGTGTGGAATCTCTCCATCTGTCACACTGAGGTAAAATACATGATCAAGTCTCTCCTTTTTGCTTTCTACTGTAAAAAATGCCTGTTTTCAGGTCCTGAGGGCTTTTACATGCCATCCTCCAACCAGCAGAAAATCTATTGTCCAGTGGTAACTGAACTGTTATTCCTAACATTGTTTTCAGTGTTATTCTTAACAAAGTACAGATCTTAAATCATTTGTCACTAAGAAGAAACATCTGCAGCCTCCTGTGCTGGAGATCAGAGGTTGTTGGTAGACAAAAGAAAGGCACTGGTCAGACTTGTATTTTCATTCTTTTCTGATTTAAAAGACTTCTGCATATTATTCTTACTAGTGATGAAATCATAACCTCCTTTTGGCTTGAATAAAACTCTTTGTTTTCAACCATTGACATGGTTTTCTCATGTGGCTCTTTGCTTTAGCAAGGGTGGATTTTGAATATCTATACATTGTTGAGTTTCATTTAATTTGTTATATCAAATAGAAAAGGAAGCAGGAGGGGAAGCATGCCCTGAGACAAAGCAGAAGGGGAGTTAGTTAAGGAGAAAAGCAGGATGGTGGAGGATTGCTTTGAGCAATGGGATCTTTTCTAATGATTAAAATGTTCCTAAAAAGACAATATTTCTACAAAATGCTGTGTCATATTTGATAATTTAATTAGATATACACTAAATGCTACAAATACACAAATGTGTACTTTTAAACTGCTAGATTGTAAGCCAAGGGCTTTAACATGTGCTCTAGAAACTGTCATTGAAATACCTGCCAGTGCTCAAATCAGCCTCAGGAAGACTTTGTGCCACAAAATGACTCCAGGGTTTGGGTATTGCCATGGCTCATTTCAGGCCTGTGGCTCTGGTCCCAAAAATTCACTTCTGGGTCCTTAAATTTCCCAACCCTCATGGCATTAGATTGGAGACTGAATATCTTGAATTTATTTGATGTCCCAAATAGAGACATTCCTCTTTTCTTTTAGGTTCATTGCTTAATTCCAGCTGCAATCTAGACCCAAGCTCTTCCAAAACTGCCTCTCTCCACTCTGTTGCAGGAGGAATTCAGGCTGCCTGGGTAATGCACACTGACAGGAAAGATTTCTGCCATCCTTGCCTGCCTCTTGCTGTCAAAAAGGCAAATGAGATACATGATAATGGCCAGGACATGCCAAGGTCCATTCACACTTCCAAGCAGCATTCCACAGAGCATCTGCAATGTCCCCAAGGCCCTCCTTTCCCTCTCTCTTTTTCTCCTAGATAGTGATGAGGAAAACAGCTTTTGAAAATACCTGGAAGTGTGAATTCACACGCTGGAGAAATGTTTTTACAACCCTTTAAGCAAAGTGCATTGACAGCTCAATCAGAAAAAAAAAAAAAAAAATCACTTCTAAACACAATGCTTCATTAACCTGCTAACACGAGAACTTTCTACAGAAAAGGGGAATCTCCTTGAGAATAGCATCCTAAAAAAAAAATGCTGGTTGACACTGTGCAAAAGTGACTAAATATTTTGCTTTGACACACCTTGACACCATTTTATTTCTGTTTCAGAGATTTCTCCTCGTGGATTCATATTTTCAAGGCCAAAAAACCCCATTACATGTCTTCATAACACACATCTCTGAATTAAAGCTCTTTATTCTTGTATGGATTTCAACAATATCTGCTCCACCTAACCCTTATCTTCCACAGAGGTGTTCTAACTTGAGCTGAACAACAACTAGGGATGTTCTTGCATTCCATTTTGCTTTGAAAAAACTTCCTATCCTGTAACTTCAGTCCCTTTTGTGGACATTTGGAATATTTTAAATACTTGGGAGCAGACAGCACCTATTGCAGAGTTACTGGAGAAATTAATTTGCACTGTCCATGGGTGTTTGGAGTTTTTTAGTTCAACTGACCAGAAGTTGAGTGCCTATAACTTAAGATTTTTATACCAATTAAAACATGCAAGTATAATGTCAATTTTCTCTTTCATTTTGCCTCTAAATCTGCTGAGATGCTCAAATGCTTAATGAATGGAATCATTCCTATTTCTTTGTCTGGGGGGTAAAGTTTGATGCAACAAAAGAATGCTCATCATTAGAGAAATGTTTTGGATAACTTCCTCACTGGGCTCAATTTGTGGCTCTAAATAGGACAATAAAGGAAAAGTTTAACAATAGCTCCTTTAATATGACAAATACTTCATGGACCTCATCCAGGTTATGGAATGCAAGGAATTCCAGTAATGCCCTTTTAGTCTTCAGTGGAATGAACAAACAGAAATATATTTACCATCAAAAAAGCAGTCACAGACAACCAATATATTTTCATCACTCTCTGCCCACCCACTAGATTGCATCTTCTGCATGATAAATTAAATTAGACTCTGAAAAGAACTAGGAATTACATTCTTCCGTGTGTTAATATGCCAAAAGGATCAAATGTAGTTTTCTTTATTTTTAGTATTAGTGTTCTGGACAGTTTAGGTTTTTCCCCCAATAAGGACATTCTGAGGCTTCAAAAAACCATTTTCCATTTCTATTTGTGACCAGTGCATCATGTTGCAAATAATACCAAAACAAGGAGGGAGTGGGATAAGAATTTAAAATAAATATATCAACACCTTTCTCACTTATTTTTAAAATTAAAATAAATTAATTAACAGTACATAACAGCCTGGAAACTATTCTAAGCACTTGCTCACAAAACTAGGGATTAATCAATTAGGAAATATCTATTAATCCTTTTTTCACACTTCCTAAATCTCAAAACATACAGAAAATTTTACAGATACACTTGAACAAGTTCACACTCAGCATTTGTTCTGAATTCTTTCTTAGATATGTTGAATCTTCTTAAATTCCACTCTGGCCAGAGTCTCAATCTTGACTGAATTCACAACAATTCTCAGTTTATTTAAGGACAGGAGAACTACTTGGCTAAATAGCACAGAACAGATGTGTCACTACACAAACTGAGGTGAGCATTTTATGGCTGAAATTTGGGGGTTTTTTAACCTTAAATTTTTTCTTAAGTGTAAATTTTGATTTAAGTGTAAATACACTTAAGTCTAAATATACTTATTAAGTTTAAATTTTTAAGTGTAAATACACTTAAGTGTAAATATACTTAAGTGTAAATATACTTAAGTGTAAATATACTTAAGTGTAAATTTGTATTTAAGTGTAAATTTGTATTTAAGTGTAAATTTGTATTTAAGTGTAAATTTGTATTTAAGTGTAAATTTGTGTTTAAGTGTAAATTTGTGTTTAAGTGTAAATTTGTATTTAAGTGTAAATACAGTTAAGTGTAAATATTAAGTGTAAATTTTGATTTAAGTATAAATATACTTATTTACTCAAAAGTCCCATAATACACAATGAATTCATTTAATAAGATGGTGCAGTAATTAATCAAACCCATTTCAATCACATATTGGTTGGGCATCACCAAATAATCAATCACATTTCTTTTCACACGTAGTATATTTTTTTCTATTTCAATTATGAGCACTGCCTCCTGCAATGTGGCCAAGTGAGCTTGTGTAACAGAGAGCAGCTTAATTACTTCTTCTGAAAGGTTAATGAAAATAACAGAGGAAATTCTCAGCTGTTTGGCATTTGGTTTTATCTGCAGAGAGGGGCTCAGAGTGCACGGCCCTGTCCAGTGGTATTAGGAGTGAAATTTCTTGGAGGCTGCCTTCTTGGTACTAACAACATGAAAAAAAAAATAGAATTATCTCTTTTTTTTTTTTCCTTTTCAATGACTGATCATAAATCAAGAGTTGTAAAATAGTTTTTTTTTTTTTTTTTTTAAATTTTTTAATTTTTTTTTCTCTTATTCAGATTTCATGATAAACCCAGACTTTTTGGTCCAGCCAGCAGCTGGAGCAACAGAACACCAGAGATCTTTGTCTTGGTTTAATTCATGGCCTTTCAAATAATGTTAAAGTGCTTTTCAGGCAATGCCTGCACCTCTCTGGGATCAGTGTTCTTATTTATTGTGAAAAAATACTGTATAGAGTGGGGGAAATATGGCATTAAAGTAGGAAAAACCCTAGGAAGACCCATGAGTTTTTAATGCAGGATCTTTCTTTTAAGATACTAACGCAGAACCTCTGAAAAAAATAAAAATTAAACATATCCTAGTTAATTCTATATTGTTAATTTAGAGTTGGCTCTGCATGGCAGCAAGAATTCCAGATTTTTCTCCTCTCATCATTATTTCTCATATATCTCCAGGAAGGAAAGCAGAAGATTAATGAATTTTGGGATCCCCAAGCTTAGGTTTATGAAAAAATTGGAATTGTTTTCAGGTGTCATTCTTATAGGCATATATCTTAATATATTTATATGTAAAGAGGTAGTTTTAGTTTATTTGTCATGAAATATAGAATATTTTAGAACATTTTCAGGATCTAAAGATGCTACTTTCAATAAATATATTAGAAAAAAATAAGGGAATGAGAATCCTAAAAACAACATCACTCCCAACTACCTGAAAGGAGAAGAAGGGGGCAGATAAAAATCCATTTTTAAAGCTGTGCATTTCCCAGTGTTTGTCTAGACTCAGGGCTCTGATTTTTGCTATTTTGCCAACTCCAAAGATCAAGAGAGTGCCCAAGGGTCAGTTCCTGAGCACTGAGTGGCAGATCAAAACTGCACTTGCCTTTTCTTAACCACTCAAACTGCAAAAAAAAATCCTCATTTAGCCAGAGAACAGACCTTGTTCTGCAGCAATTAGTCCCAGTTTTAATGCCAGTTTAAAGTGGTGAAATATCCCTATTTCTACAGAAAAAACTGCTTCATCCAAGCTAGAAAATAAAAATTAAATTATTCTTTTCTATTTTATTAAACAGTAAACACACTCTTGCAGCAATAAAAGTCCAGGTACTAGGCAAAGACATAAAATCACAGTGACTTTTGTGATTTTCTATTTGTGCTGAATAAAGAATAAAAACCCCTCAGCTTTTAGTGCCCTCATCTCATCCATGGAAGATCAGAGCCAACTTTTTTTGTTGTTCAAGGGTGTTTAGTGGGAGGGGAGAAGGAAAAGGTTGAAGAATGGGTAGAAGAGAATGGACAGATAAATGCATTTTTTTCTGAGAGGAAAAACTGATTCTATGAGTTGCAAGACTGATTTTCACTTTATATGTTCTCTATATTTATTATTATTATTATTATCAAATATTAAAGGCCATAACTGATTTCTTGAAGGTTTTTTTGGCATCCCATTCAAATACAGATCCTGTATTTTTCACTTATTTTCAGAAAATGGAAATATTTCCCTGCTGCTACAAAACCCATGAACACGAAACACCACCACATGAAAAAAAAAGTTATTTTTATATAAATAATAAACCAGTTGAACCTAGTGAGGGTTGATGACTGCATGTTGATGACTGATTATTGTGTTCTTAATGAACTTCTAGACAGTTCAATACTTTTCAAAGAGGAGGTTGGGCAGAAGTCTCTCAGACCTTCTGACTCACTATTGCAGACAACCTTAGCCTACAATCTCTTCTCTAAACTAAACTAGATTCTACCTTACAATTAATGAACTTGATTCCATTACTTTTATCAGGACATTATTCATTCCTTTGATAGCTCCTCTAATTTCTAGCAAATTTTTTAATGACCCTTTGTTTTTGTGCCAACACTGGCCTTTAGATTAATTAGTTCTTTTCCCTCCCTGCTGTTTATTCCCCTCTGATGCATTTGCAGAGCAATCATCTCTCTTCTCAGCCTTCATTCTGGGAATCTAAGCCAGGATTTTTTGATTTGCTGTTGTAATATGTGCCCTCTAGTCCCCACTGCTCACCCCTGAAGAGAATTCCTTTCAGTTTAGCACTGAAACTTTTTAATGTATCTTCAGATTTTCTCTCATTTCTTTTACCTCAATTCTTTTTTTTTGTGCTAGTCATTTATTTCTTCCTGCAAGATATCCCAACCCATCTCTTATTTGAAGACTACCAGCTTCATTTATTCAACAACATTTAATAAGCTTTAGTGATTTTAGCACAAAAACAACCCAACAAAACTAGTAAGAATGATTCTAAGACTGATCCTTGTGGAACTTCAGACATAAGTTTCTTCTGTATTTTTGGTGTCATGCTCTTTTCAACTTATCTCAGGTTTACTTTCCAATCTTGGTACTAATTATTGAGCAGTACCACAGCATATGCTTTACTGAATTAGAGATATCCTATCCTTTCAGACAAAATTTCCCTTGTCTAAAAGTAACATTAAATGAACAATACCTGGCTAGATGAGTATAATCTAGCTGCAACAATCTCATTTCATATTTGCTCTGTTATTCCACAGACTAATATATATATATTGCCACAGAACTCCACATCTTTCAGTATTCAAAGTTTTAAGGTCACAGGCTCATAGTGCATCTCCTTTTAGCAGAGTATTATATAATATATAACTGTCTTTTAACCGATTTCTGCATAGGCCTCCATGCAAAAACATCCTTAAACTGAATATATTTCTCCTCAGAAATAATATTTGTATCATAATCTCCTCCACATTGCAGACACCAGAAGTTAAGAACTTACTCCTACTAAATACACAACATGTTTGGCTATTATCTGGTTTCATTCCTATTATTTTTCACAATGAATAAGACCACATGTTTCTTGAGTGCACCAGTGGAAGGATTACTTAGCCAGTGCTTCAGGTAATGTAGATAAATGAAAGGCTTTAGCCATCAGCTATCCTGGAGCCAGTAACAAATAAAAACAGTTCTGAAAGCTAATTTGCTATGCAGCCTTTAATTCTGAAATTGTAAATAAATTTCACTTGTTCAGTTGAAGCTAGAAACAGAATATATGAAGCTGTGTATTGCTAGATCTCACCACTGATGTGTCTGTGAATTATTTTTTTATCACAAAGGTAAAAAGCTAATCCTTCAGGAGAAGGGAAAAAAAAAAAAAGTCCATTAGCAACCTGCTTCACACTTCATTTAACAGCAAGCATCAACAGGCACTGGTTGTAATGGAGCTCACACTAACCTCTCTTTTGCTTTCTGTTGGCTGTCCCTTTCCTGCTAGGGGAGGAGGAGGAAAGAGGAGAATAAATAAAATTGAAAAACAAAGAAAGAACTGGCATGGTGCATAAATGCCCATGAAGAAGAATGCCACCTTGTTGTACTACATATCTGCACAATTATATATTATCATTATATATGTTATATTATTATTATAATATCAACAATTATATATTATATATATTATTATATATAAATACTTGTTGTACTACAGATCTGCACAACGCCCCGTTCTGGAGCCTCAAATGGCACCTAATATTCCCTATTATTCACTAGATAACCTGGAGAATACCTCCAAAGTCTCAGCTGCAGCAGAATTGCTTCAAGAATTTCTTTTATAACAGAAAAAGCTGCCTGAGGGTGCCCTCAAATAAACTCCTTATGCGTGGGCTCAAAACAAACCTGACGCTGGTGTATTTATAGAGCATTTCTGGAGTAGGTCTAAAGGAGGCTGAATGTTCTCCTGCTTGGAGCCAAAGAGCTGGGAATCTGCTCTCCAAAGGATCCCAGGTGCTACTCCCAGTAGTGCCACTGACTGACCTCTTTATGCCTCGAGCTGCTCAGCTGTAAAATGGAAGGCTTTGTAAGAAGAAAAATCAAGAAGTGGGAGAAAAGCAACAATAGGCTGATTTCTGGCAGGTCGTGGAGTCAACTGCTGGCAGTTCTATTCCTGGCTCTCCACTGCACTCAGCTGAACCTGAAGGAAGTTATTTAGGGCAAGCCCACACCAGAGAGAGCTGAGCTGCCTCAGAGCAAACCAGCTCCAGAACCAGAAACAAGATAGCTGCAGCAGGATACTGTTCCACCTGAGCTAGCTCACTAATTAGGGCTAATTTGGGCTAATTAACTCAAGTGTCCAGGCTAGGCTAAATCAGCTGCACTGACTCACACACACAAGCTAGTCTCTCTCAAAGGCATTGGCCTGGGTTGAATAGATTCACCAACCACCCACAATCTCCCTATCACAACACACAATTCTGGTTTCAGTTTATTTTTCTTGCTTATTTATTTGTTCTTTTTTTTTTGACTGAAATCTCTAAAGCAAGATTTGTTCACCTCTCTTTCAAAAGAGTTGTAGAAATCTTGTCCATTCTCGGTCTTAAATAACAAATATTGATTTATTTTTCTTTTCCAGTAGAGGGGAATTACCTTAACTTTGATCAAGAGCAGCTATTTCAGCAATATGGCAAATAAAAGCTACATAAAGAAATATATTTCTAGAGGACATGGAAAGAGTGTAGTTTTTGGAGCCACTGTCAATAATTGAAAGTTGTAAGATGGCTAAGAATAATTGTTTTTAAAGAATTTCTATTTTCTTTCACCTCCAGCAAGCTTGAGATAAAATCAAGGAAAATAGGAGGGACTTACTCTTCAGTGCCAACCTTTTCTTACTTATTCATTCTGAGGCTATCAAATATTCCCACCTTTCTCATTTCTTTTGTCCATGAAACTATGATGGTTTTGGAGACCTGGTGGTAGGACTGAAACTGCCCAGAGAATAAAACCCTTATGGTAATGCTTGTTTGCAGGCAGAATCTTTTGCATTTTAAGTTTAAAGCAAGGAAAGATGAAGCCTTGAGAAAAATAAAAGAAAAGTTGTAGGCAGAGAGAAAAAAAAGTGTTGTGGTCTGGAGGATAAAATATGTGACAAAGTGGAAATTTGCTTTACTACAGCCAGGGGCTTCCAAGATAATTTCTAGGACTTTTCTAGAAGATCATATAGGAAATGTAAATTCTTCATTCCCAGCATAGCCAGAAGTTTAAAAAAGAAAAAAAAAATTGGCTTCTAGGTGTATGTCCAAATCTCAGTGTGTCAGAAAAATGAGGAAAGTAGTCAGAGGGTAATGGCTAGGTTTTATTGTTGTACCTAAATCAGTTATAACACTTGTACTAATTAAACCAAATGTGTAGGAAAACATATGCAAAACCTCCTGTAGTTACATGCTTCTCATAATTTGAGTTTTCCTGAGAAAGTGCCACCCCATCTGCAGAAGTTGAAAGCATTCAGGGTAAGATTAACACATAATCTCCACTGAACATAGCCCAACGAGTTCAAAAGGAGGGATGATGCTGCAATTTGTTGAGCTGAAGGGAAAAGGAAGAATTTCCCAGGGCTCCTGAGATGGTCTGACCCCCAACCTGGAGTGGCTCCAGCAGGGAATTCTTCTCCAGAGCTGTGCTACAAGCAGAAAACCTCATGGCCCTGAGACTGAGAGCACTAGCAGCTTTCAATGGACTTGCTATGGGAATTTACAACACGGAGCTGGGTGGTTGCTTTCACAGGACAAAAAACAAAAGGAAAGGAACTATTCAAAGCCAGTGCCAAGCTCTAACATCATCTGGAAAGTGCACAGAGTTGAAATTTAGCAATGGCACTCGGCTTTGGAGTTTGGGCTGTTGCTGTGTTTTGGTAGCAATTATGCATAATAAATTCCAGAATTCAGCATCACTTGGTATTCATTTGAAACATGATTCCAAACCCAGATAGGAATGCCTGGTGTTTTGTTATGTTGTGTTTTGGGTTATTTTTTTTTTTTAACTGACTTGTACTGTAGTAAAATAAGCCAGGGTTTGTTAGAGTTGTGCTAGAACCAAAAAAAAATGTTCTGTACTGTACCCAAAGTAACTTAGTTGCAGGCACACTCTGATTTTTGTTCATAGAAATGCTTGCTAAAGACAAATATGAACTTTTACTTCCATATATTTGTATCAAAAGCAATATGTTTTAATGGGATTAGGCATTGCTTAAAAAAATAAAAGCTTTAAAAGTGTGGCAGCTTCTTGAAACTCCACACGAAGCAGTTTAGCAGCTTTGACAACGTGCTGGAAGTTCTCCCATGGGAGCTGGTAGTGTTCACCAAGAGAGCTGATGGGAATTTTCCAATTTGAAAGGAAGAGAAATGATTGGAATGTGATGAGTTGTTGAACCCAAACACTTCATGCAATACATCTGCAGCTTGACAAGAACTCACTGGATTTCTGCAAGAATTCCTGGAAAGGTATCAGCCTTGGCCCCAGTGCTGTCTTTGTCACACTGAAGACAACCCAGCAAGGCAGAAATCCTCTCTCTGTGCCATCTGTGTATTTCCTTATAACACAGCCCAAACCACTGAAGGCAGAAGGAGAATAGGAATTTTTAACATTATTTTTAAGGATCTATCATGGTTTTATACAGCCTGAGGTATCCATGGTCTTCCTGAGTAAATTCCAGAGTAGTTTGTGAGCAGTACTACACTGATGAGAGAACAGAATCATGTGGTTAACACAACCAGATTTCTGCCTGGGAACATCAGATGTCAAATAGTCAAGAAAACTTTTAATACAATAAGCTTATCATAGAAATCTTAAAACTAAATTCCAGTAAGAAATAATTCAAGAAAACTGGGCTACCCTCAGTCATCTGGGACACGCAGGAAAGCTGCTATTCACTGCAGGTTTTTCTTTTACAATCTATGTATGGTTGTGTAGATATTCATCAAAAAGCCATAGCTAGAAGAATTAAAGATGAACTTAGCATGCTTTGACATTTACTGCTTGATCCAGAAGTGATTGATGTTAGAGGGAGAATTGTACTGACTTCTGTGGGGTGGTGAAGTTACTATACCTAAGATCTACAAGAAATGGAGATGTTATGTTCTTTTCAGAATTTAAGGTTGGAAAAGTGAAATTAAAAGCTATTCAGGCTGAAGGAGGAATATACTTCAAAGCCTCCAAAATGAAATTCAAAACTTAAGTACGGACAACAGCAACTGATTCTACCCTTTTGAAAGAAGAAGAATGTTCCCATTTAGTCTGTGAATTACAAATGCAAGAGCATCTGATCCATAAAGCCATGTTCTTGTTGTATTCTTTATTAAATTTAGAAGCTTAACAAGCTTATCAGGAGATGTTCCCGTGTTATCTCTTCCTGTTCTCCTTTTTCCCTTATGCATCTCTCTGAAGAAAATAATATTAAAGGAATAAAATACACATAACCTGGCTACATGAGCATTGAATGGGAGTAGAAATACCATGAATTGGAACATCTCTGACAGCTCCACAACATCAGTGGTACTCTGGGTGCTAAGGAGCTCCAATACTGGACCTCACTGGTTTGTACTAACACTTAAATGCCTAGAGAAAATGGCAAACTCGACTTCAGAAACTCCCTGGCAGCTGGCACTGCAGCTCAGAAGAATAGAACCAACTGGTACTTTGAATGGCTTATTCAGACACCCAGTAAGAAAGGGAAAAGACAAGGCCACTTCCACAGCTGTGCTGCTGTACACTGAGACACAGACAGGGTTGCAAGGCTTTGGTGGGGAACTTTTGTCCTAGCTAAAGCCAGCCTGGCACAAGGAAAACATGGAGTAAAATAGTAATAATAATAATAATGATGATGATAAAACAAATAAACAACTTTTTTTTTTCCTGAAAAGGCAAATTAGCAATTCCAGAAGATGCTGTCAAGGACTGTTATGGGATATGTTCTTCTATAAACAAACTCTACTAGAAATGAAAAACAACCTAATAATCCTGATTTTAGAGGGTTTTTCCTTTCTGTATAGCCAGACAAGAAAAGACAGAACTGAAGTTGCTGTAATAATCTATTTCTTCTCAATTTTTCAGGTCTACACGTGCAGATAAACACAGCAAGAATCACACAGCTAGTGTCAAATGGGAAAAGACATTTTCCTTCCTCCAGCACAGGTCATATTTTCAAGAAAGAAAACCATGGCTACAAGCAATTAAAATATGTTATTAACTCACGAGACAAGATTTTAATTGCCATGAAATATATATGGAAATGTAACTTGCTGCAGGCTTCACGTCCTCACCAACCTATGGCAGTTACTTGCAGGTCGGTTTTTTGTTTTGAGTGCATTTTGAGAAGTAACCTGCCATTCACTGCATCAAGTTGTATTCCTGATGGTTGAGTTTTGTTGTTGTCTTTTTTTTTTTTTCTTTTCACAATGCCCCTTACAGGGGAGACCTATTTTTAACAGTGGCTTTTTAACATCTGTTTGCTAAATCAAATAACGTAGGCAAAGTTGTGGCTGCAGATAATGCACAGAAACAGCAAGGCCGTAGAAAAGGGGGGAGAAAATAAATAAATAAATGCACATTTATGCTGAAGGATCCTTTTGTTTAGCCCTTTTGAGAAAGACCTCGGTGACCTTAGAAAACCTCCAGCTGCAGACGTGAAACTGGGTTAAGAGGCTCAGCAGAGGACCTTGAGAGCCCTCTACAGGCCATCAAAGCCTGCTTAACTCCAAGGAGACTGATCCTGGGAGTGCTGCTCTGCTCTTCTTGATGTGGGGATGAAAGAAGTGTTTTATTTGCCATTTATCACAGCGGGGGTTTTGGTGTGCAACAGTAAGCTCTCCCTTTAATGATGCATTCAGCTGGCAGCATCTTCGGGCTTAAATAAGTACTTGCCAAAAAAGGAAAAGAATTTGTCCTCTCTCTGGATTTGTTATTTCATTAGGGTCCCTCAAGAGAACTCCAATAAAGGATTTGGGTCTATTAATCACCCTACACAACCTTCTCAAGTAATTAGTCTTTAAAACCACTTCCCACCTCCTCAGCAGTAGATAAGTGAGGGTGCTGGGTGAATCAGAGGAGCTTCAGCCACGCTGAGGTTCAGAGCTTTTTTGGCCTGTCTGAGCTCATCATTCTGGGCCCCCAGTTGAACTGAAAATGGCACTTTTTTCATTCCTCGTGGCAGGTTTATAGTGCAGCACCGCTGGATGCCTGCCATGAAGGAAAACTCCAAACACATCAATTCTTCATAAGGCAATGGTAGAAGGTGGCACTGAGAAATAATGGGCTCCTGCTGTCAGAGCTGCTGTGGGGGGAGAGGAGAGGGAGGGGGAGAGCTCATTCTGAGACAGATGTAGCAACAATTGCTCCTGTTTAACTCCCTAAATGGGTAATCCCAGTTTATGGGCCCCAGTGATGGAAATCTTGCTGACATCACCCCCCCCAGGACTTTTTTTTTTTTCTTGGCAGGGATTATGTCTTCTCAGGAGAGCATTCCAAGGGCTGCATGGACAATTTCAGTTGCAGACCCCTTGAAACGAGTGCAAAGTGCCATTTTCTTTGAAGATGTGTACATTTTAATGACAAGCTTCGTGATGAACGCAGATAAAATATTGCCAGATTATTCCCTACATTAACTGGACAATGAGGCAGCTTCATGATAGAAAATGGGAAATTGCAAACCTCTCAAGCAAATACATTGTTGGCACCTCCAGGTGATTCAGTTCTTATGCCTTGTTGCTTTATCTTGGCATTCCCAGATCCGTTGGCCTTGTTTCTGGTAAATTAAGAAAAGCAATTACAGATTCACAGACCACTTGGGGGACATTCCAGGATTTCATATTTGGCATCAGAGAGAGATACAAGCTACCCAACCAGAGCTGTTTGGAGGTGAAGGATTTCATCTAGCTGATTTTTTGATACCTTTCTGCTAGACATTATTTTTACACTGGCCTGAAAATTGCAGAATCACAAATGTTAGGGGTTGGAAGGGACCTAGAAGATCATCTAGTCCAACCCCCAGACCATCATTTTTTCCAAAGTATATGACTAAAAAAAAGGACAATAGGAGTTTAAGTACAGACACAGATGTGTTTATCTGTGTAAGCTCACCCCTGGCTGTCAGAAACATAGAAACATAAAATATATTGAAATGGGAGCCCATCTCTCCAGTCAAAAGAAACTGTCTCATTTTCCAGCAATGGCTTTGCTTGTAACTCATTTATCAGTTTAGACTCCTCATGCATAAATGGCAGCACTTGAATTAGTGAGTTATCCCATTTAATTGAATTGAAAAGGAGTTTTCTAAAGTCAGTAAATGACAATATATTATAATTTCAGTATTTCGGGCCATATGGTAGAAAAAATTATTAAAAGATAACTGGCCATATCCAAAACCTCAGCAGGAGCCATATGCATTCATTTTTGGGCCAGAGGCAAAGGCATAGAGAAGTCAGACTTTTCACTCAATAGTTCTATCCTTTACATACAAAAGAACACTTTTATTAGTGAACATTTGTCAATAATAATAAAATAATAAAATAAAATAACAAAAAAGGTGAGCTGAGCAGTGTGTTGCCACAGAAGTAATATTTTTTATAAGCAAAAATGAGCTCAAAAGTCAATTCCACTGCATCTTTTTGCCAGGAATTAACAGACTGGTCAGCTCTAGAATACTGGATTCTCTCTATTATAAACTCTATTAAATGGGGTTTGCCTGGATGCAAGTATTTGGTTCTATTTATACATACAGCACCCATCACAGAGTGTCATTGTGAGTGTCTGAAGCCAGTTCTTAACAAGTGTCTGAAAACAACATTTTCCATCTGGTTCTGTCAGATTTTAGTGAGCAGGAATTTCTAGAGACAATGGAGTCATTTGCTTCTGTTTCCATCTCTTTGGGCTGGTAGGATGCAGGAGGAGCCCTGCAGATCCTGCTGGAAACTTCAGAATGACTCTTACCTATTTTCAAGAATTAAATCTCCAGCTGTAACATAGATTTTCTTTTAGTCCTAGACTAAAACTGCCCAACTGTCTAGTGGATTAGAATTCCAAAAGACAAAGCAAAACATGGGGCTGCAGCACCTGTCAGGGGCCCTTTAAAAATATTCCTCATAGCGATCGAGAAGGATTTGAATTAATCTCCTTGGAGCTGGTTGTAAAACCTCAGTGACTGAGGTAGACAAAGGAATTAGCAGGTAACAGGACACTAACCATTCTTACCTCTGTTACTAATAACACTTCAGAAGGTGGGGGGGGGGGAGAATAACATGAAATCTAATATTTCTTTTTCCATTTACGCAACTTGTTATTCTTCCCCTGCTTTGAGCTGTGAGAATAGAAGCTATTTGTTAATGTTCTGCTTCTCCTTCTGGCTCATGGAAAAGGGCAGACAGATAAAATCAAGTAGCTGTGCAGGGATACTGCATGTACTTTTTCACTCTACTGCTTAATGATGCTGGATTTAATTAAAAAATATGCGGTGTCATGTTTTCAGTTGTGTTCTTGCTTAGAACAGGGCTCTGCATTACACAATCATATTGAGCAGTGTGGCCCACACCATGCCAGCCTCTGCCCACTTAGCATCTCTCCTAAGCCCCAAACACACCAGTTTGCAGAAAGACTCACTTAGAAGCAGTGAAATTGTCTTGTAACACAGAGGATGGGTAGAGAGGGGATAGAGGACCTGGAGAAACCAGCTGACACACTCCCCTTCCAAGACTTTCCCAAGTTGCCTCTGGACACTCAATGCATGTGGAGAAAAAGAGGATAAATCATCTTAAATCTGATTAAAACAATAGCTACAGTGCAACCAACAGCTATCCTGAGTGCAAGCATTTCTGTTCCTAGGTTAGCTGATCTGCAAACATCATTAACCACGAGCATAGGATTCATCACCCTGATAATCTGTGACTGTCCCCTAGGGTTTGCTTTCCCACTACATGCTGAAAGGGAATCTTGCTGGGGCTGCTTATCTAACACACTCTCAGTTGCTTGATTGTGTAACTGAAATAATAAATGAAAACCAGCTAATAATGGGGGAACTTTCCAATGGATAGTCGTTCATACTAAATTACTTTCAGCTGTAAGCTTTTCATAAACATTAAAATATACTATATGGAGAAGTAAATACCTATAGAACATAATACTCCCCAAATGAAACCAGTTTGACACTTTTCAGAGATCTGTTTGTGAGTCATATTTTTAATAGTATAAGCATTTTTATGAGCCAGCTTTATACTTTTATATCTTGGAACTATGAAATGTTACAAAGCCAATTTTGAGTGTTTATTATTGCCAATAAATACACACTCAAGCTAGGCTGCAGCTGTAAACCCTCATGATGTCATCTCTACTAGTAAAATATTCACATGTTCATGTTATGTTTCTAAGTACCATAAAAATGGAATTTTCATACTGATCCTACCCAGGGAATCTGCATACATTTTTGGAATACCTTTTTGCTCAGAAGAAATCTGACTTTTAAAGCATAGTAACATTACTTCTATTGAATGTTAGTCAGAAATAATGACATTTTACTTCCTATGTAAGAAAATCTTAACTGAATTAATCCCTCTTTGTCCATGTTAATAAATTATATATTGCTCTTTGATCTTAAACATTGAACTAAAATATTCTTTTTTATTTTCCTGAAACATGAATACCTTTTATCAAATCCAAATATTCTCAAGCATTAATTTTAAATAAATTGAACTTCCATGAGAAAAATTTCATCAGAAAACCTCTGGTTTCTAAATTCTTTTCCTGCTTGAGTTGTGTGGAAACTGCATCTTCTGTGAATACAATCTACTGATACATCTTTCATCTGGAAGGAATCCTTGAAATGTCTGCTCAGTGACTGGTTTCCCTAAATATATTCACAGAAAATCTGCCACAATTCCAGAGTGACAGGTCAGAAACAGAGTAGTTTTCAGTGAGATAGAATCCATAAACACGAGAAGTACTTTCTATGAAACTCAGAAGGAAGGGGAGAAGAGAATTGTTTTCAACTAATATTTTAGCCTTAGACTTTTATATATGTTTCCCTATATCATCTCTCTAAACAAAGTCCTTCCTGGCTTTCAGCACAGCTAAATTCCCCACAGAATGCTCAGCAGAGCTGTGGCACAGCATCTCCATGCCAGCTCACTCCTGGTATTTGTGGAAGTTTCCACAGAAGTTGGCTAAATCCTACAGCCTCACTTAAAAAGCATAAGGATGAGCAACAGTGGTGTATTTGCAGTCCTATTAAGAACAGGATTTCTGATGGACTGCTTCTCCTTGCCCTCACTGTGTGTAAATTGAGGATGTAGCAGGAACAGTGACTGTGGGGAAAGTGGTTTCCTTAGAAACAATAAAAGCAGAGCCTCTCCAGCAGAGCATCCTCCCAAGTGATGGGACTTTTTAATGCCTCTGATAACCCCGAGGACAGACCTAAGTAGCCTCAGTGTTTGTACACAGCACACAGCAGAGTTCCCCAAATAACTCAATTGCTTTCCATATAAGATCATAAAATCTAGATAGAATCTCCCAGGGCTGCCATGAAGGAAGAAGAGGGCAGGGCTGTGACGTTCCAATATTAGTATTATGGGCTAAACATAGCAGCTGGCATTTCTGGTGCCAACTTGTGCTCATTTCTTCTGTGATAAGTAATTCCCTCCTTCACTTTAACAGCTGAGCTCGTGGGTTGGGAAGATGTGACCACTGCACGAAGCATGTTGCCAGCAAATCTAGACTAAAGCTCTCAGCAAAAAGCCATCCCTTTAAGTTTTTCAAAAGCAGGAGGCCAAATCAGGCATGCAGACAGCAGCTCCTCATAGCATGGAATGTCCAACAGCAATAGGAGACAGGGCAAAGAGAAAGTTTTGTGTTTATGTAGCAAACAATCCAGGGAAAAAGCTTCCACCTCCATTTCTGGGTGTCACAAGAAGGGAGCACAAGCAGTCGTGCCCTGTTACAGGGTATAACTGCACTGACTTTGGAATATTGAGCTGGTTTTATGACCACTCTGTGTCTCACACACCATTCAGGGCACGGTGAGCCTTTGTAATCTCTTTTACAGAACTTCAAAATATAATCAACTGCCAGCTGAAAGCAAAAAAAATTACATGGAAATACTGACCACTGAGCAAGATGATGCAGTGTTTCATCATTTTTACTGCTTTCTAAAGCCATTCCTCAGTGATTTCAAACTCACATGCAGAACTGTATGTTTAGAAGAGGCAAAATCAGCTCCTCTTCTGCCAAAACCTTTGGCTCAGTCAGTGCCCAGAAGCTGGCAGAGGCTGGGGCTGCCACAGAGCTTTTGTCTCTGTGATTACAGCAGACACCTGTATTCACAGGCTCTGCTCTCAACTCACATTATTAACCTGCTGCTCAGTCCCAAAGGTGCTGGTGGAGATACAAAGTCAAAGGAAAGCACAAGCAGCCATCCCACAGTTGGACGTGCACACATCCACATGCTAGATTGGTTTCCAGTCATTAGCTGTAACTCCAAGGAGATTAAATTTAGGAAGGATATAAAAATTATCAAGGTGTTTTCCCAATTTGCCATTCATTTTCCAGAGCACAGGTGTTCAAAGTGAGAAAGAATTGGACTTAAAAAACATAGCACTTGATTTTTAGTATATTTCAGGATGGCTTTTGAAGTTACCTGTGTGAGTGCAAACTCTGTGGCAGCCAGCTAAGTAATTTTGGTTCTGGAATCCCTTTTCATCCTAAATCTTTGGCTATTGACACTTGCCTGACAAAAAGTTTTTAAATATAGTAATATCTAGATGTAATTTTAGCACAGTTTACATCCACAAATAACCCAGCTCTTCTGCTGCCTTTGATATTCTGGTGTTTTTTTCAAGCCTTCTAAGAGGTTTAACATTACTATCAAAAAAATATTCCTAATTTATCCATATATGAAATTCCTTTGAATAAGCTGTCAAGAAACATCCTTAGCAAATACTCTTGCACACCCCAGAGTTGATTAGGCCATGGACAAATGTGCTCAGGAAAGGACAGAATACAGATGGAAATGTGTAAAAACAAATACATGGTGGTTTAGGAGTTAGTTTTGTCAGTGCAGTAGAGCAAGGAGTATCATATGGCTGCATTTGTCCATAAGTGCCTTAGGAAAGAAATTAAGAAGCCACAATTTAATCCACTTCCACTTTGCTTTTGGGACTCATTTGCTGCTGCCAATCACAGCCATCAATCCCACCTCAGTGGTGCAGAGCAAGGAAGGAAGAAACCTGCTTGGATCTTACACGTTGTTTCCTCAGAGAAGGCAAAACACTTTTGGGAAGGCAAGCTCTACATCATTTAAATAGATATATAAATTAGAAAGGTCTAAAGGTAGGTAGTTTTAGTCTTATTTGCTTGTTTGCTCTACTTCACCCTTCAGTCTGTCATTCCTACACCTTCTCTCTACTGAGAACTCTAAAAATTCTGAATTAACTCACTGAATTTATGTCTGGGTTGATCATTTTACTCCTTGGAAGCAATCCAAAGGGAATTTCAGTACCCCAGAGATTTGGGGGCAGGGAGGGTTGTCATCTACTCCACTAGGTTTTCCTGAACAAAACCATGTGCTTAAGGGATGGATGCCCAGGCTCTTTCACATGGAAAGCCCTGCAGTAAAAAAAACCCACTCCAAAGCTGCATGGCTAATAGTATTATTTCAAGTAATCTGCTTTTGCCAAACATCCTATTTGTCCTACAAAACAACTGGAGAACTGCACATGGAGGACAAGGCAGCTGCTGAAATTTCAGCCTGCTGCAATTATTGTGTTCACTGATGTCCTGAGAAAAAGCAGAACTCCACTAACTTCAGAGTGAGTAAAGTGGGGAGTGAGAGTAATTCTTAAACTGTGTTAATTTACTGTAATATAAGAAAAAAACCATGCAAATAGTAGCTACCCCTGGGGCAGCTCAGCTAACATGTATGTTAGCAAATGAGTTGCACCCTTATTAATTATAGCAGAAACTTAAATATCTGGCTCACATGCAGTCACCTTCCTGGACATTTAGTGTCTTGGTCTGTCTAAACATATGTGTCTAATGTGGTCTGAGCTATTTCCTACTCCACAAGTGTCTGGATTCTCTTTAGGCCACCACTCATATTCACCAGCTTGGCAGAAATCTGGAATACTCTAGGCAAGAAATCACACTAAATAGATATGTCCAGAAACCTGAAGCCTGCCTTATCTGGTAAAAGGACCAGATTATTTTGTTTTCTCTCATTTAGCTTCTACTCTGTCTCCCATTTTTGTGTGACTAAGGGAAACCCTTTCTATCCCAGGCTCTTGACTTCATGTCAAGGGACCACTGTGTATTTGAGCCTTGACCTCACATAATGCACTGTAAATCCTCAGTCTGGTGCCTAGACCTGGGCTTGCTCTGCCTGCATTTCATCATGACAGGAGTTAGAGAAACTCCCAGCCAAACAGCACCTTACACCCAACAGGGCTTAGCACTGGAACTCAACAGGAACCTTTGGACCACAGCTTGTGTCAACCTGAATTAAGGATGGCAAGATGATCTTTGAGGTCCCTTCCATCCCAAACCATTCTCAGTTCAGGTCTTCTTTGAGAAAGGCCATGTAAATAGTTCATTATTATCTAATCCTGTAACTAGATGTCGCTTGTAGTGTAAATATCTTAGGAGATATTTGTGTTTCCTTGTGAGGCTTCATAATACAAGGACCAGAAAACCTCTGCCACACTTCACTGCTGCTGTTTTGCTAGAGAAATGCTGGGCACCTCTGAGTACCATTTCACTGCCTGTGATACACAGTGGGCTCTTTAAAAATTCACCTGAGCTGCAAAATAATGTAGTTTCTTCAAGGTTGCAAGGCAATTTCATTCTATTATGCTACTGTAATAGTATTTTGAATGCAAGTTCTGTAGTATTTAGGAAGACTGCTCAGGTGCAAAGGGCCAAACTTCTGTTTACTCAGGATTTTCTCCTTCAAGTAAGGCTAAAACAAACAGCCAACACTTGAGTAGAAGTTGTGTTGTAATTTGACAGTCCTGTGATCGATGTTTTATTCAAATTTACTAATATAAAACCTCATCCCATAGAAAGAGCTTTGACAAATATGGTTAATAGCATCTTTCCTAATATATTATCAGGGCGTACATTGTACAAAGTTAATGCAAAATAGCTACAACAATGTACAGCATTAAAAAAAAAAAAGCCTTTGAGAATGAATTAAAATTATTCAGCTTCATTACTATATATTTTTGGCAATCTGATTTTGCCAACATTTCGAAATGAATGTACCATTTATAATTGTAAATGAGAAAATCAGCATCAGAGCACATTAAAAAGGAGGAATCATTATGTTTAACATGCATGACTCAGTGAAGTGGGGTGAGTAGGAGGTTCTGTAGTAACCTGAATTGTCCTGAAGATAAAGTGCATTTTGGATTCTTTTCTGTCTCTCTCTTCAGAGACTCGTGCAGCAAACCCCCATGCACTACACATCAATAGAATTGGGGTTATTTTGCTGGAATTCTTCAAGATGCACAAGCTGTTTTATAAACAGTGGGATGCAAACTGGCTGGAAGAACATAAGCTCAGGAACAAAACTGAGACAAGCCTGTGTGCTTTTATGAAAATGATTGCATATTGTCAGCAGCATCACTTTATAGGAGGAACATCTTCCACATGTCATCCAATGTGGCCTAAATCAACCCTCTCTGGAGTTTTTGGGCTCAGGTCCATGGAAGTCAGGCAGATCACATTATTGCCTGCAGATGCTGAAAAGGCTGCTGATCTCTGGTTCCTCATCCTGCTTATCCTGCCTGAGAATGGAAGCATGAAAGGCTTCCAGAGAATCAAACTCCAGGAATATGAATTCCTGCTGTAATGAGTAATTGGACCCTGTCTGACCCAGTGGACAGAAAAAGATGATATTCTAACGTTTTACATTAGGAAAAAAAAAGAAATTAAAGGAAAACAGTCATTTCCACAGAGTGCACAAAGAAGAAATGAACAGAGCATGAAGTTAATTAACCCCTGGAAAACTTACCTCCAAACCAGAACAAATATAGATTAATTCCTATTGCTCAATCACTCTCTCAACTCCATAAAATTACCTCAGAATTTCCCTTTCATCCTGCTTTCCCTTCAGACCCATTTTTCCTCCTCAAGAGGAGGAAACTAATGTGAATTCTAGAGATGTGAACAACTTCACATGTTTTGTTCCACTACAAAAATCTACAACCATGTTTTTGTCACATTATTCTTTGCAGCACAAGAACAAACATGGCACATTCATCCTGGGTGTGGTGTTAGGTGTGTTTAAAAAGTTTGGGCTAGCTAAGCAAGAAGAGGAATTACCATATCACACAAACATTGGCAACTATTGCCTGCTTATAAATTTACTTTGGAGCACATAATCTGAATTTTTGCAGTAAGTGCACTGGGATTTTTATTGCTCTGCTTGGATAAATCTGTATTTTCTACAAAGAATGCAACCTGACAAATTCACTGCCACTAGTTACTTCTTGATACTGTCACAGTCAGTGAAAAACATTGAGAAGTTGCTGAGATACTTCATCCATATCCTATATTTTTTTTTGTGTGAGTAAAATAAGGAATCTAAAGAGAAATCATGAAATATCCATTTTAAGCATCTTTTTACTGGGTGCAACCACTGGAGTAACCAGTGAAAATAGGATGCTAATGGAAGGAGATTTTTTTTTACTATTATTTGAAGGATACACTAACTTCCTAGAGGAAAGGAGTGACAGAAGACAGAGTGACTGAGTTAGAAGGATAGTCTCAAACTGCAAGCAAGACCATCATTCTTTCAATCTCCCTTGACTTCTTTGATTCTGATGGTGGCCTCAGGGCATGACTGCAACATACCCAGTAAATAACAACCAATGCAATAGGTCCTTGAGGCTTTCTCTATTTCACTGGAGCTCTTGACCTATGAGCATCCTAGAAATAGTTTTTTTGGCACTGTCATAAATAAATCGGGCCTTTTGTTGCTTGCAGGGGCCACTCTGGCAAGATTTTTTCAGACCATGAAGTAAGCCATGGGTGTGAACAAGAGGTTGAACATGTCCTTTTGTGTGCAATGAAAAGATGCCAAAGAACTTGGATGAACTGAACAAAATAAACAAAAAAATTTGCATATTTATATTCTTCACTCATTTTAAATTTACAGCAAAGCTTTAAGACTTTGCCAAGCATTTAGAATGTAAGAGTTAAAAGCTGACAGTTTCCAAGACTGTTGACTTCCTAAAAATATGAAAAATAAATAACTAACATCCCTGAAACCCAACTATTTACTGAGATAAATATATATATTCAGCAGTTGTATCTTTTTTCTGGTGGTAGTTTAGTAGAGTAGGAGAGTGATAAACTCAGGATCTTTCAAACTAGAGAGACAATATAGTTTCCTATATCTGGAAATAGTCCCCAGCAACATTTATTATTTAAACTAGTGAATGCACTGGGAGTTCTTCTGATTTAAAGGGTGAAATATCCTTGTCCAGAATTCCCATGAGATTTTCACCTGTGTTCTGCTTTACCAAAGATGTCACATTGGTTCCCAATTAATTTGTGGATCCTATAGCTGGATTTTCAGTCAAGCAAGTGAAAATTGTGGTGGAAATAACTGATTAGATCACTTAAAAAAATCACTGTCAAAGGTATTAGCAAAAAGGGATCCTGCCAACATGACCCAGGTTGTCTGCACCACCTCAAAAAATTCAGGACCTTTTACAGAAGCAAACCTGTCTACACCTTTTCTCATGAAAAGCCTTGTCAAAATGAAACTCCACTGACATTTACATGTTCTGTGGGAATATGCCAATTTCAGTGCCTTTCTGATGGACAGTTTAAAATATAAATAAGTTTATGTTCTCCCACCTCTCCAACCACTGTTTCCCTGTTAAATCTTACATGATTTCCACCTACTGGAGGTTTTCACCTAGATAGCAATACTTTTTTCCCTGTAGGAATACAACTTGCCATTCACTTCCAGAAGTGAAATTGTTTATTTCCTTACTTGGCTTAAATATAGTGCTTTTCTCTTTGCAGATTAGCTTTCTTTGTGTAGGTGGGATTGGCCTCTTCATCCAAACTGGCTGCCCCAAAATTTGCCAACCCTGATTCTGCAATTCCCCTGAAGTAAAATCCCATGATAGGGCAGTTCTTTTAACCATCTAGAAGGAAGAAGATGCCAGTCATAGACCTGATCAAGCTGTTCAGAGACATCTCTTTGAAACTTCTCTTCAAATGCCTAAATTCAGTGAAATTAGAACATTTGCAGAGCTGTTCAGCTTCATCAAGTACCTGCCAAGTCTCCTGCTCAGCCCTGCAGCAGTTTAGTTCAGGGTCAGAGATCCTAGAGTTGCCAGTGTGCATGCCAGCTGGAATGGAAGAGATATAAATAAAACATGTTGGGGAGGGGTGGTGGGGAGGGAAAGTCGTTGTTCTTTTCCTGCAGTGGTGATCATACTGCCACAGAAACCTCCTCGTGCCACACAATCTAGAACTAAAGAAATGTTTCTCTTTACACTGGGAGGGCAGATGGCAAACAGAAAATTGCACTCGTTGTGTTATTAGGGACATTCACATAAACTGGGGTCTGAAGGATACCTCTGTACTCAAGCTGTAATCAACATACTACCAGTAGCAGTGAATTTATCTAGCCCATGCATATTGTCTAAGGATCCAAAATCCCTGGCAGGTATGCTCATCACAATCAAAACATTTACTGCTATTGAAATTTACCAAACTTTAATTGTTTTTCCTGCACTTTCCCATGCCAAGTGTCTACTCAAAGCTGATTCACTGTGATGTTTCTGAAAACAATGGTTCAGTCATTTCTGAGACTGATAGCAGAGGAGGGTACATGTATTAGCTGGTCTAAAAGCTGTTGCATCTCTTTCTATGAGAAGCATAAGTAGCTCAAATTCACCTTTACTTGGTGCAAGACATAGAGAAATGAGAGGAAAAGAAAAATAAAGGGAAAAACAATTAAAATAAATCTTCTGCTCCCATCACAGCTGATTCTTTGGTGGATGGTATTCAAGACAGTAATTCCCAGCATCTCTCAGAACTGTATCAGACATTACTTTAAATATTGTACTTAAAGAGGGAGAAAATAAGCCCAGAAACTCCACCTGCTATTCAGGAAGATGCCTCGTGGCATTGTATTCAGGTAACAGAAGTAATTTTGTCTGACATCTTCCAGTTGGTGATAACGCCCTGATTTCATATGCCACTAGCACACTGGCCCGTTGCTTAATTGGCTAATAAACAGATCTATTCAATAATCCCAGTGGACTGTGCCAAGCTGTCTTTGTTCTAGAGACACGCTGTGAATGAACACCGATTTAATACGAGGATCTATCACAAGCAGCTTTTGGGCGTGCAGGGGGAGAAAGTTTGCAAGGGAAGAAAATAAAGCTAAGTGGCAGCGTGGGTGCTTTCCCTGGATCAAACTGGGAGCGTGGTGTAGGAAGCAAGCGAGGACGAGGCGACCTGTCCAGCTTAGTGAGGCATGGAGCCATAGGGATCCTGTGATGACGGCGCTGAGAGCCGGCATTAGCGCAGCCGGCAAACACAAGCAGCTAATCAAGCGCCAGGGAAAATGGCAGGGTGGAGAAACCCAGTCCAGCAGGGAGCCTTTATCCGGCGGGGCTCGGCGGGAAGCAGCCGGGCCGGCGTGTGGCTCCGGGAGAACAATGGGGACCCGGCTGCAGATGGGCATTTCCAGCCCGGATCCCGCTCCGCGCTGGCGGGGAAGGGATGCGCAGACATCCGCTCCCGTCTCCATGGCGACCGCTGACTTCAGCGTGACATCAAGCCCACAGCCCAACTCCAGCGGCCTCAGATAGCACATGCTGGTTCTTTCCCCTGGATTCATCATATTGATTGAAAAAGGAAGGGTCCATTTAACCGTTTCTCCTCTACGCTGGGCGTAATTGCCGTCTGCCCTGCCCGGATTATTCCGGGGACTTGCGAACGGGAAGCAGAGCATCGAGTTAAATAATTCATGCTGGGCTGCTGCTCACTTTGTTCTTAGAGGCAGAGTTATTGCTAACTGGGCACGGTAATTTCAGCACGGGGATGATAGGATTACAAAATGGCTAATTGCCCTCTCATGTGATAAGATTACTTTGCTGAAAACGCTTCAATTCTTCCAAGCGGCGGCAAACATCCCAGACAAGTGACCAAACAAGAACAGACTGCCTGAATACTGCTGAGATTTTCCTTCTGAAAGCAGTGAAAAGTACACTCGAGACTTCATTCTCCTTTATTCCTGCTCTTCCCTTCTCCAAAAGGAAAAAAAAAAAATCAGTGTGAAGAACCCTTTTCAAAAGTAAACATTCAATCGTGAGAGTCTGGTGGTGAGGGATTTCCTTCTACTATTCTTTAGGATCACCCCGAGTCAATTATATGATGTTAGCAAGGTCTGTGGGGCTTCTTAGTTAATCTTCCAGAGCTGCAAGGTTGGTAGTTCCCATACAATCAAACACTCTGCCAAGCTGGAAGACTGGAGGAAAAAGGAACAAAAAAATCCTCTGGTTTCTGCCATACGTAAAGAGTGCCTCGAGGAGAAAAGCCTGAGCAAGCCAGGACAGTGCTGAGCCTCAGTGAGGGCTGGGAATCAGGGATTTTTTACCATCTAGATATAAATATTTTTGGCATCTGAAGAGGTTTCTGTGTTCCCAAAGGGAAAGCTATTATTTGGGGGGATATATTGGGAGAGAGAGTATGCAATAGCATTTAAGAATGTCAAAGTGGCAGCGAGGGGACTGGACAGTAGGTCACCTATTGCCCGAGTAAATGCTCTTTCCTCAGTGTGAGAACTGTTGATTAACTCATTTTCCCCTCTACAAAAGTATTGCCAAGCTGGACAACTAAATCTAAGGATCTCTAGTACATATAACTTCAGAACTGTGTATTAGTCACAGGATTAACCTACAAACTGTGGTGCTAATGTGACTAGGACAATGGGCACTGCTTTATGTGACAAGTAAGGATCCAAAAGTTCACTAGGAAAAGACAGGACCATTTCAAGAATCTGACTGTGCTGAGGCACTGGATGCTAGGCCTTTAAGAGGGATTCCACACAACATGTGGTGTAAGAATTCAGCCTGCATTTCACCTGTGGTCTGGACTCTCAGTGGTGTGTAACCCACAGTGGGGCTTCATCCCAGTCACACGTAGCATGAGGAAGAGTTCAGAGGTGTTTGGCATCACACCTACTACATGTTGGCAGCTGCTAGCCATGGCCAGCTTTCCAACTCAGGATTAGGGTCTGGGCATTGAGAAGGGCTGTTGTTTTCTGCCTAACTCAGAGCAATTGGCATTTCTAAAGATGGTTTGTTGAAATGTGCTAGTCATAACATTCTGTTCTCTTCTCCCCAACTTCATGAAGCACATGCTTAGTTCATCCACTCCGTCTGAATGATTTTCACTGTGGAGATCTGTGTCTTTCCCTCAGCTGTCAGTGGGACTGACTCAGTTCACAGGGCTTTGGAATTAAAAATCAGAATCACCACATTCAGCAGGAAAGATATTAAATACTGTTTTCTGACATGCACACACAGAAAAAAAGAAAAATATATATATGGGAGTTGAAGAGCTTTGTAGGACCCTTCCAATCTGAGAAGTTGTACAACTGATTCTATGATATATATATACACAAAACTGATGAGAATTTTCCATTTCTATTCTTCAAGACCACTACAGTACAGGATTTATCCTGCCTTTCTGTACCCATTATCACTATGCTGTATTAATATACAAGAATCTCTTTCATGGCCAGATCCCAGGCCTGTTGTAATGTGCACTATGTAAACATCAGAAAAAAATGATCATCTGTCAAGAAGACAGATAAATACAGAAATAGAGATGAGAATGGAGACAAAGAAAATATTAATACATTTTAAAGGTGGTTTAAAGATTGACATACTAGCTGAGAACTAGAAATACAATTGAGCTCAGCACTTCCATATGAGCAACACATCCAAAGGGTGAGATGCAATATGAAAGGGAATTTTGCTTCTTAATTTAAAAGATACTTGGGAAGAAAAATTTGTGAGAAAATGGAGAAGCTACTAAGGGAAGAAGAGAAAGTTTAATACCTGCTTTCTTGGGAAGTTTGCATCTTTAGAATAATTTTAAGTGGTCTAAACATTACCCTAAAGTGCATCAAGCCTTAAAAATCATGAAACCCTTTAACTTGTTACCCCACAGAAGACAGCACAGCTCAGGAGCTGACTACACTGTCAGACAGAAATGGTTGTAACCAAAATAGTTGTAAGCATGTGAGAAAGATAGGCTTTGTGGGAAAAAGAAATATCTTTTATTAGGCCAACTGGCATAATGGGAATCACTGGACAACCTTCTGAGGATAAAAGCCTTCGAGGGCAAGAAAATAGACTGCATTGTATTTATTCCTGTGGAATTCTTCTTATAAGATTTTTATGGCACTTATAATTTCAGGCAATTAACTTATGAAATATTTATATAATGCTGATTAATAGCATACTATGCAATATTAGCATAATAATTTTACCATTGCCTAAAGTTATGTGATCTGCAGTGAAAGACAATAAGTGGAGATACACAGAAGAGTGTTTGAACCTCAACAGAAGAAAACATGAAGACCCTGAAACAAAAGTTATTGCACATACTTTCCAAACTGGACTTTCTGCTCAGGTATCTTGAGATAATATAGAAATTATGTTCAATTACTCTACAGTATACAATCTAACTGCAGGTAAAAGATGATCCTTCCAACACTTAAATCTGCATTTTGATATTGGTTTCCCAAAGCATATACAGTTAAATTGCTTGTATATCTATTTGTCTTATCACACTCTGCATTTTGCATTATTAATTTTCTGTGAATTGGAAAGAGAAGTTGAAGCCTTAATGAAATTCCTGCAAGTTTCATGAAAGATGTTGTATGGCTAAAGGAGAATGCCAGGAAGGGAAAGACAGGCAGAATTCATCTGTTATACATCTTGTTTTGGCAGCAGAACACATGTACCTACTGGCCAGTCAGCCAAGCATACTGCCTGGAAAAAAAACCCCAAATGTGCACAGCTTTGGGTAGTCACAGCTAATGACTAATTTCATCTGTTCTGTGGTTCATGGAACAACCTACACTTCTAGCCTTAGCTGCACAAGTGTTGCATTACACCAAAAAAAAAAAAAAGGGCAAAATTGTCAGTAAAGAAACACTGAAGACATATGTTATTCTTTACTGTCTGGCTGATTCAGCTTCACTTACAAAGAGCCTTCCAAATACATGAGATCTCCTGCAAGCTGCTTTATGGAGCCTGACATCCTACCAAACAGAGCTCAAATGTCACAGGGTTATATTCAAATTTCAATATATATATATTATTTTAGCAGGTGATAAACCAAGGCTGAAGAATATATACCAAAATCACCTTGTGTTTTTACTTGGTCTATCAGGAACACTGTGAAGTCCTAGAAGGCAGTAGTGGGAAAGGAAACAACCAAGGTGAGAAGCTGCTGATGGTGGTAGTTGATCCAAAATATATGTTCAGCTCCAACCCACCCCTACCCCTTGATAGCACTGAGCAGACACATCAAGGACTGTTCCACTAAAAATATTTTCTAGTGTGTTTTGATTTTTAATAAGATGATCTGGATGACCACAGTGACCCAGTCAGGGATCTGGGAACAAAGGAGGAAGAGGAGCCTGTTCCTTTCAATGGCAGTCCAGCCCAAGATGATTAAACTGAAATAATTCAGCAAACCCCACTTTGCTGTATTTGGCCTAAGTATATTCCTAAGAGAGGCACTGAAAAACTAGGACTGCAGAAGTGGTGCTAAGAAAAATATATCTGCCCTGATCTGCAATCAGCTTAGAATCTGCATTTTATTGCCAGTGCTCTGAGGGGGCTGAAGTGGCTGCTGAGCTGTGGGAGGCATTCACCAAGGCAGAGGATTTCATTAGTATGTGAGAAAGGGGATTATACAGAAAGATGTTTTCCTAGACAGCACAATACTGGAGTGACTACACCAATATTCACCAATAACTCAGTTGCAACAAAAGTGCAACCATTTCAGACCCATTTTTGATGTGGGACACAATCTGTCCTAAATACTCCCTTAAAACCTGCACTGGAAAGGGCATATGATGTAAAAAATAAATTCCCCAAAAAGTAACACTCATCTGGCTGTATTGATTATTCCCTCCCAACTTAATATTTAGTGTTTTTAGAATAATTCTTGGCACTGTAAACACACTGATGGGCAAGCCCTGACTTTTTCAAAGCACAGTTCTGCTCAGAGCTGGAACAATATGTTGTCCTTGGAAGCCTCTTTTAAAGCTTTTCTTTCAGCACAGCTTCCCTTCACTTAATGTTTTGTTACCTGGATGCAATGCTCCTGGTGACCATAGTAGGGAAAGCAGAGAAGAGGGCTTTGCCCAGGTTGGATGTTGTTTATTTATATGTACATATAAACATCATTGAAAGCTGCAATTGCATTTGAAGGACAAGAAGAGGGCTTCAGCTCCTCACACAAACCAAGTGCTAGAAAATTGTTGTGTTTCTAGGATGTGCCAGTCTGGCCACTCATTTCTTACTCACTTTTCCTGTCTTTAATCAGGTTCTGTTCAGTCCCTGAGTAGCAGTGACTCTGAGGGAAAAAGAAAATATTTTATATTTAATTTTATATTACAACCCATTCCTCAAATAATGGAAGAAATAAGAAAAAACAGGTGGGTTTTTTTCACAGAAAAGCCCTTGTTATGTATTGCAGTTGAGAGAGCACAGCCAGGACATGTGTACCATAGAGGTCCCACATTTACAGTTAAATTAGCTCATCCTTGCTGGTTTTCCCTCCTCTCCCTCCTTCATGGAAGTAGGGAAGGGAGAAGGAAAGACATTCCTGAAATGCTCAGCTCAAATCTTGCTGCATCTCCTGTGCAGAGAGCCAGAACTGAGAACCAAAAGCACACTAAAAACTAAATGTTGCCAGTTATTTATAGGCATACATTATCATCTCGATTCTGATATTTAATGAGTTTCTCATTAAAGGTCACAGCAATTGCTGCTCTAGATCAGACTAATCTCACTTGGTGTCCTATTTTTCCCTGAGTAGTTAGTGTTAAGTGCTTTGAGACAGCAGCAAGAAATCTAGTGCTGGACAATTATGGGCTAAGCTATAAGGAAAAATATTTTCCTGTCCTTCATGAACTGTTTGCTAGACAAGGCTGAACACATAGCAAAGTGCAGACCATTAAGAGAATCACAATTACCCATGGAATTACACAGATGAACTTGCAGTTCCAGTTTGAATATAACTGGTTGCAGTGACAGGCACTAACAGCTCATTCCATAAATTAAATATGCAATACATGAGGAAGAATTACACTTCCATTTAAAATTTGTTATACCCTCTATGAGTACAGCAGCTAATTAGGGATTTCCACTTGACATTGTCTTTTCCTGTCATTATTACCCATTCTTTTATCATTTCACATCTTGAAACCATGTTTTCTCATCTGAGTTAACTACTCCCAATCATGCATTTCTGTTTTCTGAATATTTCTGTCATCAGGCTCTGAATTTCCTGCAGCCTTTTGGAGCTGGGAAGATGAGAACTCATTGATTGATGTAATGGCATTATCCATGCTAACATGTTGTTTCCTTTTTGACCACCAATGCAGAATGAGCAGAGGTCAATTAATCTGACACTGCTGCTTATCCTTCTGATCAATATTTCCTCATTGTTGCCTTGTCTCCCCACATCTGCTTGCCTGTTGTTACACTCTGATTGCAAGGGCTTTTTACTCTATCTGGGTAATGGATGAGCAAAGTAGAGGCCCAATCAGTCCTGGAAATACTGCAAATATTCTAACAAATAGTTAATATACAAGTGATAAATAAAAAAAGGTTCATATTAGTGCCTTAGTTTTGCTGGTTTGGTTTCTTTTCTTTTTCCCCAGAGTCACTACAGTTAATTTAGAACCTAGTAATGTGTATAAATCAAATTATTTACTGGAATATGCATTACTTGGCATTCATCTCTATTGAATTTCATTTGCTATCAAGCTGCACATCCACTCCTTTAGATTCTCTGGATCTATTAAGTGCAAAGTCTCAGATCTGTCTTAGGAAGTCACTTTGCAGAGAGAAGTTTGAGGGAAATACAAGACAAACTGTGTTTGCCTTTCTTTTCTATAAGTCTGATAGTAACTTTCATCTAAACCAGTCATTATTTAACTTTCCTATTTGCTTCCCATGTGGGATTTAACAAGCAGTTTGAAAATCTATGTTTCAAATCTTAGTTTTTCTATTATTTTGCTTATGCACACTTGGAAACATTTGGGGACTAAAACCCCAGTGTATTCATGTGTAAAGTCAAGCTTGTTTCTCTTACTCACACCAGGAATTTTTACAAATTCTATTTTAATTACTGTTTCAACCAACATACCTGTTATGCAAAGAAAACTTGTCAGTATCAGTGTTCAAGATCTTTCTCAAAGCAATTTATATAAACTTCCTCCCCTCAAATAAATTTTAGGATTCAGAACTACAAAAAGACTTGAATTACAAGTTGAAAACCACTTTTAATACACTCAGCAGTTTCATTCTCCAACTCCAGTTTAGGAGCTGCTGCTCATCAGCCTATCAGTCTGAGTGCCTTTATTTCTGATAGCACCTTATCTTTATTATTTTTTCAAGGGCCTCTACAAGGGTAGAAAACATTTATCTTCCTTGTAATGTCCTTTTTAATTGTTTCTCCCTGATGTTCATGCAAACCAGCTAATTAAATCCCTAGAAGCTTTCCTGTTTACAGTTCAGCACAAAATGTTATTTATTTTTCTCTAGTTAGCCATTTGCTATTCAAATCCCATTTTAGCACTCTGATTTTTCATCTTCATTTTTAGGTGTGACATTGCTTGAATTCCATATTCTCAAAGACATGTTTGACTGGAGTCATCTTGAGAGCTTTGCCTGGTACTCATGCTACCCTCCCTTGGGTACACAGGTACCAAAATTTGACTCTCAGCACTCTGAGTTGGTTTTGATCTCATCTAAATGATTCTGCTCTGGCAGGGGGGGTTGGACTAGATGATTTTCTAGGTCCCTTTCAACCCCAAACATTCTATAACTCTATGATTTTAACTCCAGCTTTCCTGACAGCACCCATTGGTCTCTGTCTGGACTCTTTTACTTTCAGCCCCAAAGTTGGGCAGCTTGAACTTCATCAGTAGGTTTCACCAAATTAAGCAGATTCTCTTTAAATGAGCATCTTCTGACTCTGCAGGTTGTCCATTAACTGATTCATTAATTAGAACAAGGTAGAGCACTACCTACTGTTACAAAGCAAAGTTTATTGTGAGTGAAGATAATTAAATAGCTAAGTATGAAGTCACTCAGAACACCATGAAAATGCTTCCCTAGAGCACATCCTTGGGCAGCTTAAATTAAAAAGGAAAAGATAATTATTGCTAGTCTCAAAATTGTGTTTTCAAGAAAAGAAGCTTCCTTGCAGATCTAGGAAAAGGTGATTTGAAGTTCTGCTAATCAAGCAGAAAATATTCTTGACTACTGAAACTTTTCTTCTTCATCTTCTGTGCTGGCCACAGTTCTGCTGGCTACATCTTCAGCAGTTAATTAAATGGGCCATGGATATTTCCATGGACCTGAGGCCAGCTGGCACTGCTCAGCTCATGCCAACCCATCCAGCTAAGCCTTCTTGCCTCCCAGAACAGAGTAGCCAAATCCAAATGGCCTATTAGGAATGATCCCCCATCCCTGGTGGCTCCCTAACTGGTGCTTGGGCACAGTTGTCACAGTCCAAAACCAAGTTAGAAATCATGCCAGCAATTAACAGTATAGTTAATCACAGAGACCTCTTGAACTCATGCCTGGAATGTTTAGTTTCAACAGAAACATACTGATTTTGTTTCCAATAGGGCTGAATAAGTGATACTTTGGGTATATTTGCAATATTCCCAAATAAATGCTCAAGTGTTTCTGGAAAACTGGAATGGCCAATAAATTAAAGAGGATAAGAAGAAATTAACAGCTTTGATGCTACATCAATCTGGCTGTCAGACCTCAGGTACATGTCCTAACTGCCAGACTATTAGCTTTATGTTTAGCTAAAACACCCAAATTTATTTCTTCAGATGTAGTGCTAGAAGCAAGAAAATTCTACTGCAAAATTTGGTTTAACTGAACTGGCATTTTCCAACCAGAAATTATCTTACCTTTGTCTAGTAATGGGTCTGCATTATTGCAAGTACTTGAAGAATTTCACTGTGCAAAGAGCACTGAAACAGATACTTTCAGAAGCATTGAAAAAAATTGATTAGCTATACATGTCAACACAATCAATAACTAATTTCTTTAATGCTGTGCAGAGTGAAAGAAAATAAAATAGTAAAGTGAACTCTGGGTTCCTCAAGAGATAAAAATTAAAGTTTATGAAGACAAAACTCTTGTACTCTACAACTGAATGGCAGGCATTCTAAATTAGTCATGTACTTCCTTACTGAGATTTCTGAAGTATCTTGAGTTTCTTTTTCTCTTTAATCACTTCTACTTCCTCTGCTGTATTCCTTAGATTTCCAAGGAATCTCTCTTGTTTCTGTGGAATATTAAAGTTTGATATTCCCTCAGAAGAAGGGAATAACCCAGAAGTTAAAAACTAAACTATTCATGCAAGGTTCATTCTATGCCATTTCTGCTCCATATCTTCATTCAATATTTAATGCTGCTGCTTGCAATATTGCCAATGTCATTTTAATGTAAGTTATGCTGACAGATAATTACCTCAATTAAAAAAAAAAAGAAAACATGAGAATATAATGATTATATTAAGGAGCAAGCAAGAGAGCAAACAAGTGAGCATCTCATAGCTGGATCAAAGGTTTGTGTGTTGATAGAATCAAATTATTCCTGTCAATAAATCTAACAAATCCAGTGTGTATTGCAGGTATAAGATTGATTTAGATCAGTATCAGCTCAGATACTGATGTATAGTCCAGTAGTGGCTGTTAGCAGGAAAGGAGAACTGAAAAAGGTTGGCAATAAATTAAGGGAAAGCAGAAAACACTTCAATAATTAGAAGTTTATATTGTATAATGAGTTGTAACTCATATTTTGGTTTGCAAAAATGTGGGTATTTAGCTCAAAGATTATCCCCCATGTTTTCTTCTTAAAAATGCTTATAATTATAGGTGAGATATAAAAAGAGTATTTTCAAAGTATTTTCAAATTTTTGACTGGCATAAAAACCCATTATATAGGGTGAATTATTATTAATGATCAACTCTTAGCTACTTAAATGATTAATACACAGCATTTGTATTGGAAGTGTAATGTCTTTATGAAGTCACAATGAACTGCTAGGAAGTTGGGCTGTAATTATATAGAGGTTTTTGGTATTTTTTATTTGGTATGAGCATCTGTTCTTCCCAACTGT
Organism: Ceyx melanurus; assembly: GCA_024611195.1. NCBI lineage: Eukaryota > Metazoa > Chordata > Aves > Coraciiformes > Alcedinidae > Ceyx > Ceyx melanurus. The sequence continues at coordinate 6,170 of JANHGL010003583.1, read as the reverse complement.
TCCCAAACAGTCAACACCTACTGGCTTTATTTGCCAAGCAACTAATCAAGAATAATCAATTCCTTCTAATTAAAGTAATTAAGGTTAACTTACAAGCTGAAGCAAATAATAAAACTCCTACAGACTTTAAATACAGTCCAGATTTCTTCTTTAGGATTCCTTATGAGTTTAAAGCAAAAAAACCCAAATTAGCCTCTTTCAGCCCATTTATCAACCAGAAAATACACTCAATCAGATTTTCCTGAAGGAATACAACACCTGACATCTAAATGGATCAAGCTATGTATAATTTTCTAATTTCTCTAACGTATCCAAGCTCAAAATATTCTATTTTCTTTAGGGTAACACTCTCCATCTTCTTTCTATACATGACATTTGCAATGTAAGTAAAGAAAGTAAAAGTCTAATATGTGTGTCCATTTGCACAGAACACCCTCAAAACTGATGTTAAAAATGTACCATTGCAACTACTACAAAGTTAAGCCTTCCAAACTTAATGCTCTAGACAAGGTTGCCTAAGCATCCATGGCTCAGCTCTCCATTATATAGCCAGTACAGCAAATTTAACTTAATTTAGCACTGTATTTTCTATCAAACTAGAAGCTCAGTCCATAAGACTATGTATTATATGAAATGTTCCTTAACAAAACTTTCTCAAGTTTTACTTCATATAGTAAAATCAAAGGCAGTTGTTTTATAGACACAGCAAAACATGAACTTGCCAAACTTAACAAGAAAGTTTTTAGTTGGCTTGGAGGTCTAGAATTTTTGTACTTCTGGGTGAGGAAATGAAAATCTAGTGATCTGGAAAAATTGGGGGAAAAAAAGGATATTTTCCATCTTAAAAGTCATGCAAGTGTTCCTGGAAAACACCTGTTTAAGTTCTGTCTGTAGGGGAGGACAAAATCTTTCAAGCAGACTTCTTCCCTTGAACAGGAATCAGTGAACTCCAAAACTTTTCCTTCAATTTCTAGGATCTAGTTTCATGCCAGAGGTTGAAAGGAGACTGGGACTTTCCTATTATCCAGAACTAGATAGCCCAGCAAAGCAAGTTCTGAAAGAAATCACCTGTTGTCTGAAGCTCTCTTATATGACAGAGGATTAAATAGACACAATGTCTCAAAAGTTAGCTTAAAATCATAATAATACAGAATATATTAAGTTTCAGATGGAAAATACATTTCTTTTGTCCACTAGGACAGAATGCACGTGGCTTTTGGCAAGTGGGAAAGTTACAAAGCTTAGAAAATCCTATCAGATTTACCTTCTTTCTATTGCAAAAGCAGAATTTAGCCCATAAAAGACACTTCTTCAGCAAAGATAAAACTTAATAGCAGAACAATCACCACTGCTATTGCCTCTATGGTTTCTGAATTTTACCCAGCAATGTGTTTACTACCATGTGTAATATTTTACCAACTGAGTAGCCAGCAGATTATTAATTTTCTAATTATTGAACACAATTGCCAGTAAATCCTGCAGAAATTATGAGCAAAGACTCATGAGTCATCTCTGTGCTGTTGAATTTGTAGTGGTAAAAATTTACTGCATAGTTTCATTTGTAATATTCCAAAATTGTCTTTAACAACCAATTTTCTTATGACAAGTCCTAAGTAATTTTTTAATTTGTCATTATCACTCTGAAAGAAAATCCCAACTCCACATCATTAGCTGCCTTTTGCTGCCTTGAATTCTTAAGTACCAAAATAGTGGCAAGATAGTAAGGACAACACCAAAACTGAGCTAGAATTTTATGTATACGGGATATTTTACTTACTGTTGTAAATTCTTGCAATTCATGTCTCCTGGCATTTAGCTGGTGCCCAGGTCAGGCTACTGGAATAGAGATGGCAAAGAAATGCCACTGTCTTCACAAATTTAGTTGATTAAAGCCATTATTTGCCTGGAATTAGGTGAATATAAACCTGACTAAATTCACTGCCTGGGTAATAAAGATGTAAAGCTGTGATTTAGACGCCTATGAATTCTCATCTTTGTTAAAAATAAAAAGGTAAAAATTATTACAATGGAGGAAAGTAGGATCCTGTCCCAAATTCCCTCATGATTGATTCCTTCTCTGCAGGATAAGAGGGTGTAAGGAGCTTATAGTCTGGATTTAACCCACAAAGTTGTTAAAAATAAGCAATTATCACTGTGATGGGACATTGTCTCTTATATTTCATCGTGTAAAATTGTCCCTTAAACTTCATAATGCTTAAACTTTGAGTGATTCTCACTGATTATACTACCAGTTTCCACAATAAATTCTCTTGATGTTTCAGTCAATCTGAAAACTTTCACATTTCTCCTAGCAAACAAAAAAAGAAATGCTACCACAGCTCCCCTTACTGCCTCTCATGTTGGCATTTGGAACAAGAAGTTCAAATCTCATCATGAAAAAAAAAAAAGTTGAGCTATTTTAAGCAGTTTTAAATACTTAAGTATCTAGAAAGAAAAGGAAAGTCTTTTTAGAATTTTGATTCTTGAAGATTTTGATTTTTAAAGCATTGACATCTAGTTGTTGTGGGGAAGAGTCTATGAAGCATCCTTCACACTATTTAATTACGTGTCCATGGTGATAAATTGTTGGGCTTAAATAAGCTATTACCTCTCAGATCAATTTTGTTACCTAAACATGGGCCCTGTGCTGAATTTCCACTGTTCTGGAGTATTTACAACTGTAAATCCAGGAAAGAACAGATCCCCAGAAATTCTGAGACAAATTTGATGTATGGAGTGTCATTTGAAATTTTTTTAAATATCCATATAGGTAAATATCAATCCCTCTGCTTCCAAATCCAAAATTCCTTAAACTGCAGTTTATTATCAAATTATTTTCTGTCATCTTGAGGCACCCAGAAGAATTTCTGTACTTCTGAATGATGTGAGATGGTTCCCACCCAAATGCTACTGCTTTGTAGCATCAGAGAGCACTCCACCCCTCCAGCAAAGCATTTAGAATAACTGGAGGGATCATAAAAGGAACAGACATCCTTCTGTCACTTAAAAAATAGGACTGCAAGAGACCTACAAAGGCCTAGAATCTGTATTCAGTGTGATTAAGAATCAATTTGGATTTGCAACATATTTACTTGTGGGTGGTTGAAAGGGAAAATATTCATTTGAAGATGATGGGAATCCTCTGGTTTAAACACATGTAGAAACTCTGTCTAGTTTATATACTAATATTAACTCAAGACATGTGCCTAAGAATAACAATCTCATTTCAATTAATAAAAGTTGTATGTCTGGTTTAAATTCTTCATATATTCTTAGTTTTCTGGACAAAGATTTTTTTTGCTGTTCTATTTCACAATCTCACCTGAGACACTTTTTATCTGAGAAAAATCACTATCTGCAGGGATTTTTTTTAGCTCTTGGCTATAAAATAAACCTAGACACATTGTACAGGTTAGACCTCAAACTTTTAGATGGCTGAAGGTAAATGAGATTAAACCACTCCAGTGTGTTTTATCCAGACGTCTTGGTCCAGCCAAGCAAAAACTCAAAATCCTACCCTTGACACACTTATTAAGAGGGAGATGAATACATTATCTCTACTAGAAGCTGTTAACACTGGTACTATGTGTAGATCAATTGGTCAGTGAGTGACAGGGAATATTCACCTTTGCAAGAGAAACATGATTATCTTGCAAAGCCATGCCACTCCTCTACTGTAAATATCTGCATTTTTATAAAAATAAGGGCATGGCAAGCAGATACCACCACCATACCTTTATATTTTAAAAGTTAGAGACTTTATCTTGAATTCACTTTGTGCACTGGAAAAGTATTAACCATTATATGAAGGGGAAAAGAAATCAATTTAAACAAAACAATTCAGACTTTGCAGAGAATCCAAAGTAAGTCTATTGAGAAGATGAAAGGCTCCAGAAGAATCATATTTTTGTCTCTAATATTAAGTTTAGATCTCCAAATCATCTGTGCTATGCTGTGTCTGAGGGGAGGCTTAGTGGCCCCCACACAGATACTCATCCCAGAGGAGCAGAGTGAAGCTGAGTTGTAGTAAAACAAGGTTGAGCAGCACTACACCTGCTGAAAAGATAAAACTACACTCTCAGAAGACCTAAAGAATTCTAATTTCTATCTGCAGTGAAATCTAAAAGTTGAGAGTGTTTTCCTATATAAACCTTTTTGTGGAATGGCATCAATAGAAGAAAAATAAAATTTTTTTTCCTCATTTCTTTGAATGTGGTGTAATTTACATTCAACCACCTCTTTCTAAACTGTTGTAAACCACAGTTTATAATTCTACAGTTCTTTCCAATCAGGAATTAAGAAGATTGTTATTTGGAAAAGAAAACCTGTATGTTGCACAATGCCAAAAGGTGATGTGAAGTCAGAATGCAAATAGATGCTATAAGGGGGATAAAGAGATCCTCCAAATTGGAGAAAAAAAAACCAACAAAAAAAAACCCAACACTCTTAATCTAAGGAAAAAAAAATTAACTTCTGTAAACAGATTAAAGAAAAAGCACACACAGACATAATATGATTCTGAGGAGACCATGGATTTGAGGGTAAAAACTAAGCCTAGGTGAAACTGTACTGTCTCTAAATCAATTTCTCCAAGTGCTGTTTAGCAAAAAAAAAATCATATTTTGAATAGATTATCTAAAATATTACATGCAAATACTACCTACAGACTTCTGAACTGTCCCTTTTGCTGCTGATGAGTTTGCTGGCTAAAAGGAGGGTAAAATTCAGAGTCTCACTGCATTTTGATGTTAATAAAGTGTGAGAAAGAGGGCAAACACTTGAAACAGACAAGACAACATTTGGAAGACAGGCACAAGGGTAGAGATTGCTTCAAAAGTCAAAGTTAAAAAGCTTATATATAAAGGACAGGGTGTTGTAAAGACAATAATAGAAATAAAAGATGACAAAACACAGGCAAAGCAAAAGGAAATTATCAGGAAGTTCTAGGGAAAGCCTTAAAAGGTTCAATAAGCTTAGGTATTTGGATGCTTATTGAAGGCATTCAATGAATCTCCTGCAGCTTTCTACAGTATTTGTGAGAGGCTGGAGGTTATCCAGGAGATGAGGTGTTTCTCCATACTGTGACAAAACATTCCTTGGATCATAGTCCTGAGTAGGGTATAAATAGTTTATTTTATTAAGGAAGCATTTATTTTTAGCTATCACAAGCCACATGGCAATTTGACTGTTGGACTTAAGAACAATTTTTGCCTACCCTGGGTAGCACCAACTTCAGGATGTTTCTTTGGTTTATTAGCTTTCCTGTGGTACAAAAACAAAGGAGAAAGAACAGAAAGAATTATCCTTTGTCCTCAATGCATGGACTATATTTCAGTAGTCTGAGATGCCAAGGCAGACCCTTCTCTTGCCCACATTATAGTGAAGACCTGAGGAAACCTCAGGGCCCACCACGTCCTGATTGGCAGAAGAAATGCTCCCTGAGCAGCCAACACAATCTATATGCTGATGTGGCCAACAGCAAGCAGACCCACCTAGCCTGCAGTTGCTCCAGGGGGCCCAGTGTCCCTGCATGAGCAATTACACCTGATTATTAAACAGTAGCTTAACTAGTTTTTAGGCAGGAGGGATGTTTCATCAAGCTACAAGTGTTCAATCTTCTGGTAATTCAGCTGTGTTGAGCAGGGTCAGAGTGCTCCAGGGTGTGGATGCCCCCTTTCCCAGTCACAATGACAAGTAATAATGCATGGCTAAGTCAATGCAATAAAGGCATTTCTCTTAGAAAATGAGAAAAGGCTATATTCAGGCTGAGGAATTACACTTTCTTTTGACAAATCATATTAATTCAAATTAGCTGGTGGAAGAACCAAATGTTCCCAAGAATGGAACTTTTATAAACTCAAAATGTAAGAAACCCTGCCATCTACAAGAAAAACTACAAGTAAATCACTAGAATTAGCCACAGAAAATTGAAAACAAACTCTTGCAATTTTGCCTACCACTTTTTTTTTCCTTAGTGCATCTCCAGCTGAATCTTTTAATTTGTATATAAACACATCTCCATGGATTCAGATGACAGAACCAGAGAGGGAGAGCAAGCAGAATAATGAATAGGGCAGAGTGTTCATAAAGCTGCTTGACCCTGGCAGTCCAAATCTGGGCTGGTGATGCAGCCTCTCCATCTTCAAGAGAACTGCTGAGTCAATATTTAT
>JANHGL010003582.1:1187-11252 GCA_024611195.1 Ceyx melanurus | reverse complement strand
CCCTGGCACTGCCAGGGAGCAGAGTGCCAAGGACACAGCAGTGATTGCCCCTGGGGAAGCTGGGGGATGGTTGCTGGGAAGGCTGCAGAAGATGTGAGTGACTCAAGCCTTGCTGGACCCAGGGAGCTGCCCTGGAGACAGGTCACTTGTCACAGCACCCAGTGCCTGTGGAAAAGCAACCAACCCCTGAATTTGATGGCCAAAAAGTGCTGATGAAAGGGGCTGTGGTGAGTGTCCTGGACATGGGGGTGGGGGACAGGCCACCTCCCACTGCTGCACACCTTGACACCACTGAAAGAGAGCCAAGGACACTGTGCAGCCTGTCAGGCCAAGAGCAGATGTAGGTACCCTAGAAGCACCTTGGTCCTACCATGAGAAGGTCCCGTGGCTGGTGGGGCTGCTTTGGCTGGGCATGAGCTGCTGGGAGCAGATCCCAAGGCAGTGGCCCAGCTTGTGAAAGCAGTCAAGATATTTCTCTCCAGAACGTGCTTCAGCATTCTCAGGTGTTGTCTATCTGCCAGTAGCTGGAGGAGGAGAAAGAGAGAGGCAGAGACCATTTTCTTCACCAAGATTCCAAGATCCCTTTATTTATTAATTTACAGCTATTTTTATACCCTTTTAACTTCAAGGTAATTGGACAAGAAATCAGCCACTCCCTGGGGTGATTGGCTAGGGTGCCACAGCACCCAGAGTCAAAACAGCTTTCTGCTGTTTTACAAACAAATGCCAGCAAGGTCACAGCTTGATGAGAACCTTCACTTTCCCACAGGAAGGAAAATTCACTTGCTGCAGAATTTTAACACCCACACGCAGGGAGGATGCTGTGATGGGCCAGTGCTTTGCAGAGCTCTGTTCAGAGCCTGCAGGTCAAAGTTGCCCTGTGGCATCCGTGGCCAAGTCCTGCTGCTTGCAGGGTGCTTCAGGGATTTTTCCACTGCTCAGGGCTGCAGGGGCTTTTCCCACTTGCCCCCCAGAGCACTGAGGTGAAGTGGGCAGGCTCTGGACACCCCATCCCTCCCCTCTGTCCCAGAGTGCGGGAGCCGCCCGGCCATGCAGACAGCCAGCAGGATAGTGGGGGGCTCGGAGGCATCCAGAGGGGAGTTCCCGTGGCAAGTCAGCCTGCGGGAGAACAACGAGCACTTCTGTGGAGCTGCAGTCCTCACGGAGAAGTGGCTGGTGTCTGCTGCCCACTGCTTTACAGAGTAAGCTCAGCCCTGCTCAATCACCCCCCCACCAGCTTCCAACAGCTGCTGGATCATCCAGCTCCAGTGCTGACCCCACCAGCTGCCCCAGCATGCCCAGTTCCCTTCTCCCTTCTTGGATCTCAGCAGCTGGGGAGATAGATGGGCAGCAGGTTGCTCTGGGTTGCAGGGGGATACTCTGAGTTGCAGGGTAAGGCTCTGGGCAGCAAGGGGATGCTCTGGGTTGCAGGGTAAGGCTCTGGGCAACAGGGGGATGCTCTGGGTTTCAGGGTAAGGCTCTGAGTAGCAGGGGATGCTCTGGGCAGCAGGGTGAGGCTCTGGGTAACATGGTGAAGCTCTGGTTTACAGGGTGATGCTCTGGGTAGCAAGGAGCTGCTCTGGGCAGCAGGGGGATGCTCTGGGCAGCAGAGGGATGCTCTGGGCAGCAGGGAGATGCTCTGAGCAGTAGGGGGATGCTCTGGGCAGCAGGGGTGTGCTCTGGCTGACACTCCCACCATCCCCACCGCCTCTTCTCCAGGTTCCAGGACCCAGCTGTGTGGGCAGCTTACACGGGCACCACGTCCCTGCGGGGCTCAGCGGGGGGGGGGGTGCATATGGGCATCGCCCGGATCATCCCCCACCCCTCCTACGACCCCGACACTGCCGATTACGACGTGGCCGTGCTGGAGCTGCAGAGACCCCTGAGCTTCACCAAGTACATCCAGCCCGTGTGTCTGCCCGACGGGGGGCACCACTTCCCTGCCAGCAAGAAGTGTCTTATCTCTGGCTGGGGCTACCTGAAGGGGGATTTCTGTAAGCAAAGAGTGGGGGGAGTGAGATGGAGAGGGGGCTGGACCCTGCCCAGGCTGCTCCCGTGGCAGGGCTGCCTGTGGTGGGCTCAAGGCAGCCTGTGGTGGGCTCAAGGCTGCCTGTGGTGGGCTCAGGGCTGCCTCTTTCTCTTTTAGTGGTGAAACCTGAGTTCCTGCAGAAAGCAACAGTGGAGCTGCTGGACCAGTCTCTGTGCTCCAGCCTCTACAGCCATGCCCTCACTGACAGGATGATGTGTGCTGGTTACCTGGAGGGGAAAATCGATTCCTGCCAGGTAGGCTCTTCCCAGGGAAGCCAGGGAAGGTGTCCCCCAGTGCTCCCCTTCCTCCCAGCCAGCACCAAGCAGCACCTGGAGAAAGGGGATCTGACCTTGGTTGTGGTTCCCCCCCAGTGTTTGAGACCACTCCTCAGATCCAACCATGAACCTGGGACTGCAGAAGTGAAAAATGAGGCTTTTCTCTCCAGTGCTTAGAGCAAGACACTGCTGTTTATGGGGCTTTTCTGGCTATTTAACTACTTTTCTCTGCTTCCTGGGCTGTAACAAGGGCTGGCACTAGCAATGGACCTGGAAGCTCCTCAGATCAAAATGCAGGTGACAAAGGGCAGCAGCAGAAACTAAAACATAAAGGGTGTTTTTTGGTGCATAACTTGGTTTTTTTCCCCAGTTGGCCTTCATCCAGCCTGGAAATGCAAGTAGTCAGCTGAAGGAATTCCTGCCTTTCACAGTGTGTGGGGAGGAAGGTGTTGTGAGAGCAGGAGTGTGATCTCCATGACTGTCCAGGTGGTTTGTCAGGGCCCTTCAGATCCAGAGCCACCATCTGAGCAGCACTGCACTCCTCTGGTGCCAGGACTTCATCTTTCTGCACCAAATGCAGCACGAACACCAGAGGAGGGGCCTAGAATGGGAGGTCTGAGGTTAGGTGATGAACTAACATCTGGTTATTAATTACTCAACTAAAGCAACCCAGCCCCCAGAAGGCACTGCCAGCCTCAGAGACACCACATGTCCTACATGGGTGACATTCCTGGGACCTCACAGTGCCAAAGAACCATTGGCCAACTGAAGAAAGCACCATGCCGGGTGCCTTCACGCCATGGGCACCCACCACCTGCTGCTGAGGGGCTGCTGGGCTTAACCTTTCAGAGCAGCAGTTTAGCCAAGGGGCAAACCAGTATCCTCCAGGGTATGGACCAGGTCCCTGTGCTCTTGTGACACCTCAAAGGAGCAAAGCTTAATGGCAGGACAGTGTGGCCACACAGAGGAGCACAGGAGATGCTTCACTCATCTGGCTGGAGCAAAGAAGCAGATCTGGGCTGGGTTAGGCAGGGACAAAGGGAACCAGACTGGCTGAGGGTGGCCAGGACAAGCTTGAAACATCCCCAAGGATAGCTCACAGCCTGGCTTCTCTTGCAGGGTGACTCTGGTGGGCCCCTGGTTTGCCAAGAACCATCTGGCAAGTTTTTCCTGGCGGGAATTGTTAGCTGGGGAATTGGCTGTGCCGAAGCCAGGCGGCCAGGTGTCTACACACGTGTCACCAAGCTCAGGGACTGGATCTTGGCTGCCATCTCTGCCTTCCCCACCTCCGTGGACCATGCTGTCCCACTGATGCCCTCCAGTACCAATAGGAACGTGCTCAGCTCTGAGGAGCTCATCAGCTCTTCACCAGCCCCGGCTGCCAGCAGACCAGCAGCTGCACCAGGTCCACAAGGTATGAGCACCCACAGGGTGGGTGATCTGGGCATGAAGAGCTGCTGGTGCAGGTCCAAATGTCAGGTTTGCTCTTCCCCTGAGCTGAAAGGACCTTCAGCAGGGTGACCACATGACCCTTGGCTAAGGGCCAAGGCACAAGTGACACCATCTGGCTGCCCTGGCTCAGCCCTGAGGAGCTCTGCAAAGTCACTGAGGAGCTGCTCAGCTGAGGTCCAAAGGGCTCCTGGAAAGGATGTGAAGAAAAATTTCTTCACTGAAGGGGTTGTCAAGCCCTGGAAGATGCTGCCCAGGGAGGTGGTAGAGTCTCCACCTCTGGAGGGATTTAAAAGACATGTAGATGAGGTGCTGAGGGACAAGTGTTAGTGGTGGGATTGGCAGAGTTGAGACAACAGTTGGACTGATCTTTTCCAACCAGAAGGATTCTGACTCTATGACTCCAACTGAATGTGTCATCTTGTCTGCTGTCTTTGGAACTGCTCTGCTCCAGCAGGCCCAGGACAGGGTGCTAAGACACAGCAGCATTTGATGCTCTTTAACCTCTTGACCACTCACTTTTGTTTGTCACCTTAAGGATTTCCCAGCAGTTCAGAGCTGGTGGCTGCAACCCCACAGCAGCCATGTATCTTCTCCCTGAAAGGGGGTGACCTGTCAGCTCCAAGAAACCCTCCCAGCAGCTCCAGGGAGATGCAGATGGAGGGTATTTTTCTGAATTTAGGATTAATGTTGTATTTGGAATGTCAAAGGCAAGAGGCACAATGCCGCTGGCTACTCTGCCTTCAAAAACAGCACTGGGCTAAGAACTTGTCCAGAGGAAGATGCAGAGCAGCAGTTAGGGTGGAAAACCCATGGATGGCTGTGCCCAGGGGCCACCATGATCAGTAGGCAGGGCTTGGACAGATGCCTCACACCTCTGCTCTGACCCATCCCTGCTCAGACAGATTAGGGAGAGCAAAATTCTCTCTTGGCTCATGCCTTCTGCTCCGAGTACTCACCAGTCTTGCTTTGGCTTTTCTTCAGAGTGTGGGGGGCGACCTGGATTCTCTAAACCCAGCAGGATCGTGGGAGGAACAGATGCTGCCAGAGGAGAGATCCCCTGGCAAGTCAGCCTGAGAGAAGACTCGAGCCACTTCTGTGGAGCCACCGTCATTGGGGACCGGTGGCTGCTGTCAGCAGCTCACTGCTTCAATGAGTAAGAGCCTGGCCCTGCTGTTGCTCACCAGCCCACCAGTGCTGGGCCACTGGAGTCACTAGGAAATACTGAGAGCACCCTTTGGATGTGAATTCTTGTGGTAGCTCCAGATTCAAAGGGGGTTTGTGGGGAGGCTGGGATGGGGCAGGGAAAGGGTTAAGCAGCCTGGGAAGGATGGGCTGGGAAAGGAGGGTGCCAGGGGAGAGTTTCCTCAGGAAATTGAACCTTAAAAATCAGCTGGAGTGTCTCTGGGAGTGGAGAGGTGGTTGGATGCTGGAGGGAGGGTGATCAGTTCAATCCTGCTGGGTTCTGGTGCAGGTTTGTCAGTAACCCAGATGAAGAAATGAGCAACAGGAGGGTGTTTGGCAGGAATAAAAATTCCTGAAGGCAGAAAAGTTCAGGGGCAGGGGGAAGACACACTAACTATGAAAGATCTTCAAGACAACCTCATGCATTAACATCTGGACAATAAAGCAGCAAGGGAAAGGCAAGTGTGAGGCGAGGCCCATGCAAAGCAGCAGTGCTGCCTGCAGGTGATGATGGGTTTTCACTGTTCAGATCAAGGTGACACCCACTGTGGACACTGCCAGGAGAACAGCCATCCTGTGGGCACTGGCAGGGACAGGAGAACACTGGTAACTGTTGGAAATCAGCTGAGCTGACCAGTGTCTTGCTGGGAATGCACAGCACTCCAGCTCCTCAAACAGCACAAGCTGTATAAAGCCTGATGTGGGGCAGAAGGATGAGCTGGAGGTGGAAGGGCAACTGTAATAAGCACAACAGAAGAGATCAGGCCTGGGTAAAGAGACAGCCGGGTGGGAAGGGAGTGTGGGATGGGGGCCACACAACTGGGAAGGGTCCAGATTCAGGGAACTCTCTCTTACTGTTTCTCTAAGATATGAAATAACCACTGAGAGCAGGTGGGAGTTGATCAAAAGGAAGCAGTTCTTCATAAATGGCATAAAACTGAATGTTTAAAATTCACACTGGGTTAAAAAAAAACAACCTAAAACTAAACCAAAACAATGGAATACAACTCTAGAAAGAGCCAAATAAAACCCCATCAAGACCTGGTGAATAGAGACACACCCTGTGTGGCAGAGCACTCCTGAAATCACAGATTTCTGGAGCTGAGGACAGGATGACAACATGTTACCTGCTCTTCAGGAGACACCAACATGTGTCACTGCTGGAAGCAGCTCTCAGGGCCTGTTCTTCTGGGTGCTGGGCTCTGTTTTGGTGAGGAAAGGTCCCAAACACTGGTCGTTAGCAGCTGGCTGCAGTTTAAATGCCAGGATCTGTGTGGGCAGAAGGGTGTGAGCGTGCACATTTGGGATTAGATACATCCTATAGATACCCAGCTTGCCTGGGAGCCAGTGCTCCTCACTCACTGGATGTGGTGCTCACAGGGGTGTTGGGTTGGTGGTTGGATTGATGAGCTTAGAGGTCTTTTCCAGCCTGAATTGTATTTGCAGGACAGATCCAGCAGAGATCGAAGCCTACGTGGGATCGACGTCGCTGAACGACACTGATGGGAAGGGGGTGAAGGTCAATGTCAGCAGGGTGATCCAGCACCCCCTCTTCGACCCTATGCTTCTGGACTTTGACGTGGCTATACTTGAGCTGGCCACACCTCTTGTCTTCAACAAATACATCCAGCCCATCTGTCTGCCAGGGGCTGTGCAGGAGTTCCCTGTGGGCAAGAAATGCATCATTTCTGGGTGGGGTAACCTCGAAGAAGGCAACGGTGAGTGGTGGGGTGACCCATCCAGTGCTGGGAGCATACAGGACAGGGGACAGCACTGGGGACAGGAACACAAGAACAAGGGCACAGGGGCACTACCTGAGCCCACAGTTATTTAGGAGCCACCAGCAAACAGGAAAATGGATGCCTTGGCAGGCATCAGGAGAAACCTGCTGGGCTCCCCTCAATAGTTCTTCCATCTTTAGCAGGAGCAGGGCACTGACTTGGTGAGCTGCTGTAGCTCTGGCAGGACAGTGGCAGCCTCAGCACGCACCTTCAGTCACAAAGGTGTTCCAAGCAATTGATAGGACAAGAGGAACCAGCTTTGAGTTGTGCCAGGGAAGGTTTAGGTTGGACATGAGGAAGAATTTTTTCACCAGAGGGTTGTCCAGCCCTGGAAGAGGTTGCCCAGGGAAGTGGTTGAACCACCATCCCTGGCTGTGTTTAAAAGTTGTGTAGAGTGGTGCTCAGGGACATGGATTAATGTGGACATGTAGAGGAGGGTTAATGGTTGGACTCGATGACCAAGTCTTTTCCAACCTGAGTGATTCTCTGATTAGAAAAAACCCAAAGATCCTGTAGGGAGAAGGCCTGGAGGTAACGTGTGCTGCCAGAAAAACTCCCCTGTCCCTCTAACAGTTAAGCAGAAGCTCACAGGCTTTAGAACAAGAGAAACCCACTGCCCTGTGCAGCAGCTTTGCACAGGTGTGAACTGGGTGAGGACCCCGGGCTGAGCCAGCAGCTCCAGGGCTGTTGAGGGAGCAGCTCCTAAAGGATTCAGCTGCAGTGGGATGAACACCTGCTTTTCTGAACCATGCCTTGGGTCAGTCTTAAGTCACTGCTTCCCATTTCCCTCTGCTGCTCTCACCAGTCCTGTGGTTTTCATGCAGACAGCAAACCTGAGATCCTGCAGAAAGCCTCTGTGGGTGTCATTGACCAGACAACCTGTGACCTCCTCTACAACTTCACCCTCACCGACCGAATGATCTGTGCTGGCTTCCTGGAGGGGAGGATAGACTCCTGTCAGGTAGGACTCTGGGATTGCTCTTCTCCTCTGGAGGTTGTTCCAGAAGGCTGGGATAATTTACAGCCCTAGCACATCCTCGGGAAAGCTCTATGGAGTTTCTGTGGCCAGGCTGTAACCTGCACCTTGGCTCAGAAACCCCAGCCCACTGCCTTGGAGCTGTGGGGGAGAAGCAAATCAAAGCTCATCAACTGGAGCATGATTTAAACCAACACTGCACTCTCCTGCTCAGACAGAGCCCTGGGTGAGGATCTCCTCCCATGGCAGTGCTGACCATCCTCTGGTTGTGAAAAGCTGCTGCTGGAGCTTCCCAACCAATGCCACTCTGGGCAACCAGGCTGAGGCACTGAACCCAGTGGCAGCCTCTACACACTCATCTCTTGCACACTCATCTCTTGCACACACGGCACTGGCAGCCCTGTGGGGCAGGAGAAGGAGGAGCCTGGGACTGGCTAAAGTCCTCCCAGAGTGGCCACGGGGCAGCTTCATGTAGCTGTGCCGGAGAGACTGGGCTGAGCAGCCACTGCCTCGTTTCTTCCTCAGGGGGATTCGGGCGGACCCTTGGCCTGTGAGGTGACCCCAGGGATGTTTTATCTGGCTGGCATCGTGAGCTGGGGAATTGGTTGTGCCCAAGCGATGAATCCCGGCGTGTACTCCAGAATTACCCAGCTCCAAGACTGGATCCTAGACACCATCTCACAGTTGCCCAGTCCTGGCACAGCCACTCCTTCCATTTCAGCCATCACTAAACCTTCTGCTGCAGCCATCCTCCCTCACCAGCCCAGTACAGCAGCTGGTCCAAACAGAACCACCCTGGGGATGGTGACAAGCACCACCACGAAAGAAACCTCCACAGCTCTGAAAACCCCTGAGCCTGCCAAGCCCACACAAACCCCAGGTAAAGCCAGACAGATTTATTGACATGTTGGTAGAAGCCCCAGCACAGAGGGCTCTGAGCAGGTTATTGCCTTCCAGTGGTGCCCTGTACCAGCCTCACCTTCAGGTGTTCCAGCAAGGTGTGTATTGGGAAGGAGAATCCCGAGTGTGACGGTGTCGTTGACTGCAGCAACGGCCTTGACGAGCACAACTGTGGTGAGTCCTGCTCTGAGCCTCTGGGGGCTGCCCAGGAGGGCTCTACACTGCCCAACAACTCCACACGGGCTGTCCTGGGCCCCATGTGGTGCACTGGTGGCCTGAGCCATGTGGTCCAGGTCCTGCTTGGTCTGCCAGAGTATGTCATAAAGGAAAGCTGGATGAGCAGGGTTCAAATATTCTGCCTGAAAGTGAGGCTTCTTGCCCTGTGTGGCAGATGCCAGTGGGCATTGCTCAGCACAGGCCTTCTGGCCAGTCACAGGCTGCTGGGGCAAGCTGGCACCAGCTTTACACAACCTGGCAGCCCAGTAGATGTCCTGTCATCCCTGGGACTGCTCCTGGGACTGCACATTCCTCGCTGTGCAGCAGCTCGGCCTGTCCATCCAAACACCCCCTCCTCCCAGAGCCCACCTCTGGAAGGTGTGACCCGTGACCCCCTCCCCATGTCTGCTGAGACCTGCCTGGGATGGGGGAAGGGAACCTGGCACCCCCATGCGCCCTCGGTGTCTCCAGGCCACTGGGATGGGGGAAAGGAACCTGGCACCTCCTACTGCCCTCGGTGTCCCCAGACCCCTGGGATGGAGAAAGGGAAACCAGCACCCCATGCTGCCCTTGGTGTGCCCTGGGCAGGCTGTACCATGGCAGGGTGGGCTGTGGAAGGAGGGCAGAATGAAGGGCTGTGAAAGGAGGGCAGAAGGGCAGGCCATGGAAGGAGGGCAGAATGGAGGGCAGAAGGGCAGGCTGAGGAAGGTGGGCAGAAGAGTGGGCAATGGAAGGAGGGCAGAAGGATGGGCAGAATGGTGTGCAGAAGGGCAGGCTGTGTAAGGAGGGCAGAAGGACAGGCAGTGGAAGGAGGGCAGAATGGAGGGCAGAATGGTGGGCTGTGTAAGGAGGGCAGAAGGATGGGCTGTGGATGGAGGGCAGAATGGAGGGTAGAATGGTGGGCTGTGGATGGAAGGCAGGAGGGCAGGCTGTGGATGGAGGGCAGAATGGAGGGCAGAATGGTGGGCTGTGTAAGGAGGGCAGAAGGATGGGCAGTGGATGGAGGGCAGAAGGGTGGGAGGTGTAAGGAGGGCAGAATGGTGGACTGTGTAAGGAGGGCAGAAGGATGGGCAGTGGATGGAGGGCAGAAGGGCAGGAGGTGTAAGGAGGGCAGAATGGTGGACTGTGTAAGGAGAGCAGAAGGATGGGCAGAAGAGAGGGTAGAATGGTGGGCTGTGTAAGAAGGGCAGAAGAGGGGGTAGGATGGGGGGCAGAATGTGAGGCTGTGTAAGGAGGGCAGAATGGGGGGCAGAA
>JANHGL010003581.1:0-17987 GCA_024611195.1 Ceyx melanurus | reverse complement strand
GGTAATGTAGAAAGTATAAAGGTAATGTAGAAAGTATAAAGGTAATGTAGAAAGTATAAAGGTAATGTAGAAAGTATAAAGGTAATGTAGAAAGTATAAAGGTAATGTAGAAAGTATCAAGAGTAGAAAGAGTGCAGAGTGTATCTCAAGTCATTAAATGCTTATAAAAAAATCCTGGTTTTTATCAAGTGATTAAATATATTCAGGGTTGATAAAAAGAATCAGGAAGAGGAGATGAGTTTTCCAGGCTGTTTCCACAGCTAATGGCAAAACTGCTGTGAGGTTAGTGGGCTCAACCCCAGTTCTTTCCATAAGCAGGCACACTGCACTTGCAGATGAGAGCGTGTGTCACTTTGTCCCGAGTTTGTGGTTGATGAGGTCACTAGACTCCCAAGAGGAAAACCTCTGGGGCTACAGTGTCCCATAGGAACCACTGCTGGAAATCCTTCCCACCCAGCGGGGCCGAGGAGTGAGGCGGGCGCGCGGTACTCACAACGTGCTGCTCCACGTCGGAACAGACAACGCTTCTGCCTCCGACCTGCACCTCGATGGGTTTACTGAGGATTCTCCGAGCTAAAGCTTCCATAGCTCTGGGAAAAGTAGCAGAGAACATGACAGTCTGACGGTCAGGCCGGACGTTGTCTACAATGCGCATCACCTGGGTGAAGAGAACACTCCCGGTTAAGACCCCGGCACCGGCACCGCCGTCCTCCCAGCCGCTACAAACCACTGCTGCTGCAGCTCTGCTCCCGGTGGAAAACAAGCAAAGCTTGCTGGATTGGAAAAGGAAGTTGAGTGGCAATGTGCAACTCAACAACAGCCCGGCAGAAAAGGCAGAAAGTCTACAGCTCAACAGATAATGTTCCTGGTTCTGGAAGACAACCGAGTCCTGGATGGGCAAAGCTGCCAGCAGGAAATTTGTCACCAACAAGTCTAATGTTTTGCTCCTGTCTCCTGCATGACGTTGCCTGGAAGCAGGCTACAACTCTACAACTTCCAACATGACACTTGTACCAAGGGATTAGGTATTAGGTATACAGACTAGGGCTGTAGCATGACCACAAGTATCCAAAACAAGTGTGTTTAAAAAATAGTATTAGAGAAATATCATAGAATCAGAGAATGTTAGGGGGTTGGAAGGCACCTAGAAGATCATCTAGTTCAACCCCTCTGCCACAGCAGGCTCACCCAGAGCAGGTCACCCAGGAACAGATCCAGGTGGGTTTGGAATGTTTCCAGAGCAGGAGACTCCACAACCTCCCTGGGCAGCCCCTTCCAGGCTCTGTCACCCTCACAGTGAAAAAGTTTCCAAATCCAATCAGAATTTATTGAAAACAAAGCAGGTGAGGATAACAGAAAAATTAGACTCAGTTTAAACTGCAGTCCATCTTTCTGAACACTCATTGCCAGCACAGTAACAACTTGGCATCCTGATAATGGAAAATAACATCTGGTGGCAATACCACCTCAGTGGGAAATAACATCTAGTGGCAATACCACTCGTGGCATTGATTACCTGAGGCTCAAAGCCCATGTCAAACATTCTGTCTGCTTCATCAAGAACAACATACGTGACTCTCCGGAGATTTGTCACCCGGCCTGTGAAAGGAGAGGAGAAGAAAAACCACATGGGAAACAAAATCAAATGGAAATCTAGTTTCCCTCAGGAATATATATATATATTTTAAAATGTTATATAGTCTCACTATCTTCTAACAAAGGCATTAATTACTTTTTTTAAGAAAAAAAATTCACTAAATGTGAATTTTAATGTTCTCATTTTAATCAGATATACATTCTGGGAAAGGTGTAAGTATGCACAAGGCCCTTTTATTTTTTGTCAAACTCTTCTCTTGCATACCATCATAGGGCCAGAAGAACCTGTAAAATTCAGAAAACTGCCCTCGCCAAAACAGAGCATAAAACTAAGACTGAGATGGAGCAAGGAGCCACATCAGCCATTATCTGGCAGCACCACCTAGAAAAAAACATATTAGAGATTACAGCGCATGTGTGGAAGGCAAAGCCCAGTGCTAACTGTTGCAGCCTCAGAAAAATTCCTCATACATACATTCTGTAACGTTTCCTTGGAGCCACAAGTAACTAGTTGGAGGTAATCAAGCTGGTTCTAGTTCACTGCTAAGCATCATATGCATAAAACAGGGGAAGCAGGCTTGGCAAAGTGAATTAAGATTTAAAGCTACCCAGGAACGCTACTCGATTGAAAGAACCACCCCAAACTCTGGGACAGCTGGAAACAAACCAAACAAGTTGGGTACTTGTTTTTTGAAATGGTGATGGATGGGCTAATCAGCTCCCTTCCCAAACCAACAGCTAAGAGATGCCCTTTCAGGAGAAGGATTTCACTCTGGGATTTACGAAGCATATTCCAAAGGAATTCAGTTCCCAACAGCTGTGGAGTGACACTGTCAAATGCTCTCAGAATGGAGCAGGTTTGTCCCAGTTTCTGCAGCTATTACTGGGGCTTCTGCTTATCAAACTACAGCAGAATTTGGTCCTTTCAGCTGCAGCAAAGTGTAGCTGAACCCTCCAATTTTTTTTTTTGATATTTAGCGCTGCATTTTTTAAAAGATATTCATACTTAAGGAACAAAATTAACCTCTCTTAAAATCTACATAGCTATTTAACACCTTAACACTTTCATCCCCAAATAATAACTGTAAAATTACTTGGGAACAGCATTAATGTACCTACCTTGGACGATTTAAGTCTTGGAAGCCCAGTTCTATATGTCTTGAAGGTACTTTTTTCACAGAAGTTAAATAATGTCAACAGTTTAGTAGAGGTTTTGATGTGGAATAATTTAATAATAAAACTTTATCTAATAAGCATGCAATGGTTACACTAGGACAAAACCTCTTAAAGCTGCAGTGGCTCAGTTTAATCAAGCTGAGTATTTGGAGTAAGGTCAGTTGGTTTGCTTTGGAGCAGTTATTTAGGGAGGGCTTCTGGGTCTGTTTGTCTTAGAAACCCATCAGATAAAAGCAGAGTCAGACGCTCTTATGTAAAGGAGGCAACTGCTGAGCTACACTAATAAAGGATCAATGGGCAGACAAATAATCTAAATTACTCAATTATCTAAATGACTTCAGTTACACAATTTGGACCAGCACATTTTAAGCTTAACAGTGATAAACATTCTCAAAGGCTCTTCAAGAATGAAGCATTTCCTGGCCTCCCCAAAAAGTCAAACCAATATCTGATTAAACCTCCTATTAGTGCTCTATATTCTCAATAGGTAGGTAGTGCAGCCTGAAGAGATATTAAGAAAATTCCATAAGACCATTTATCAAAATACATGATCTTTTGAATTTGTTAGAATTACACAACAAATACAAACAATTCTCCATAGGAAAAGGTTTTCTACTCACCATTGTTAGCTGCTAACATGTCAATCATACGTCCAGGTGTGCAAACAATTATTTCAGCACCTCTTTTGAGTTCAGCTATCTGATTTTAAAACAGGGAAGAAACTATTAGGCTAAATAGAGAAAATAAACTATTAGGGATTTGCTTTATGGTTTTGATTTTAAAAAATAAAACAAAGTAAACCAAACATGTATCACCTTTCAAGAAAGAAAACAACATACACTGCACTGCAGCTGTTCTGCTAAGGAGAAATGTTTGTGTCAAAATTAACTTGGCAATTGCTTTGAACTTGCTTTCCAAGAAATTAACCTCTGAAAATGTTAATCTGTACCCATGGAAGCTATGGCTGCAGGACAATGAAGGGCCTAGAGGATATGTTGTAGCAGGGACAACTGATACTAAATCAACCCATGTTCCCTCACAGATGGTCACACCCTGCTGTTTCTATAAATTAGGGGAAAAATAAATCCATTTCTAAATTAACATGCAATAAACCAAAGTTCTCACTTGCTGGCTTTTGTTATCTTGAGAGGAGCTCTAAAAATACAGCCTCTCAATAACTTTAAAACCATGACATCCCACTAATAGTTTGTTTATTGCCATTGTCAGTAAAAATAAAGCCTGAAACTTCCAAGACCATGCTTGAGAATGTTCCAGATCTGTATGTTTCAGGTTAAGTTACTTGCAAACACTTCAGCTTTTGCTTTGAGGGCTGCAAACCTACTGGATTTATGAGAAAGGAACTAAATTCACTGCAAAAATAACATGATTTGACAAGAAAGGGGTGTCTTTTGCATACCTGTTCACTGATTCCTGTTCCTCCATAAACACACACAACTCTAAGTCCAAGTGTCTTGGAGAATTTCTTACACTCCTTGGTAATCTGTAAAGCCAACTCACGAGTAGGTGTCATAATGACAGCTGAAAAGCAAAGTGTTTTCATGATACATTAATACAGAAAAGACATTATTTATACATCAAAGAAGAGCATTCTGTGATGTTTACAGACATTCACTTGTATTTTTTTAAAGTGAATTTTAAGGAAAAAAAAAGAATCAACACAGTATGAGGATGGGGTAGAAATCCAGTCAAAGTTCATTCCTCCCTAGAACCAAGAGTACTGAAAACCCCTCCAAAGCCTAAGGTTAAGTTTTTATTCATTTCAAAATCATTTTTGAAAGGAAAAGCTTTGTACCTATGGGACCTTCTCCTTCTTCTAATGCTCTCTGATCCATAATGTGCCTGAACATGGGCAACAGAAAGGCAATGGTTTTTCCACTTCCAGTTTTAGCAATGCCAATCAAATCACGTCCATTCATGATGGCTGGGATAGCCTGGGTTTGAATGGGAGTGGGCTTCTCATAGCCATGTCTTAAAGAGAAGGAAAAAAAAAAAGTTATTTTAAGAATATAATAAGATTTGACAGATGTGAACCATGAAGTCACACTTCAAATAAGATGGGCATGTTCCTATTTACCCATCATGACAGAAGTCAGTGAGGAAAAAGCAACCATGAATACAGATCATTAAGTGTTTCCTTACTTCTTGAGGGCAGTGAGGATCTTCATGGAAATACCACACTGCACCCAGGTTTTGATGGGTTTGGGGCAGCCTTTTCCCTTGACTGTAATCCCCTCCAACTCCAGCCTGTACACGTTCACCTCTGAAACAGAGTTTGCATCACAACAGAGTCAAACTTGACATTTCTCCACTGTTTTGAGCAAAATATTTGCATTTCTTCCTGAACAGGGAACACAAATTTTATCACCACAGACAAACAGCTTTTAGCTTGTTACAGGTAAATACAGGTGGATAAATGGGAAGGATTCAGGTATTTTTTTCCATTTTAATCCTATATGATATGAATTTATCATTAACAGTGATGTAACTTATACAGTGGTTTTCTATACCAAGTTGCTATACCAAGTATATTCCAAAAGAATTTGCTCTTTCTTTGCACATCAAAATCCCTTTGTCCTTACCTTCTTGAGTCATTTTAGCCAGTTCTGGTACTTCAACATAGAAGTTTTTCCTGAAAGGTTCATATTCTATCTTTCCATGATCCACTGGTTCTAGCAGCTTTCTCTGCTTGGTCTGATAGCCAGTCAGGGCAGTCTGAAGATCAACTTCTTCCTCTTCTGAGGAATACTGTAGAGATGATAATTTGTGTGTAAATTAGTACAAAGGTTATTCTGAGGCTCTGGTTTCTCATTTCAAGAGGACCTTTACTCAGAAGCAAGTCACTCCTTACCCTGTTTCACCAGATACTGAAACCTGCCCTCAGTTTAAGAAGAGTCCCAGTTATTCTTTCATGTATTTCTTCCATGCTGCTCCAAAACCTTAACTTTCATCATGTTCTCATCACTTCTTTGACTTTATGAATACTAATCACCAGCCTTGCCATTCAGAAATAGTCAAGGCCATACAAGAGTTTGTAAGAGGAAAAGACAACTCAGGCAAGGCTGGCCAACACCTCCAGACAACCATGGACCCACAACAAGTACTCAGTGCTCCCCTGAATGCATTTTAGGGAGGCAGTTTGGACACAGACAAGTTATTGTAAGAGGCTCAGGTCCAACCACTGCACAAAGTGGGTCTGTGAGAATCCCAGAGCACCTCAAATTCAGTATTTGTGCTGATCTGACACTGCTCAACAGGCAAGAAATTCCACAGTGTGAAGACTCCAGGGAGACTGAAAACTCTGAGTTCCATGGAGTCACGTTGTCTTTTTGGTGCAGAAACAAGACCCTTCCATTACCTCCATTGCATCCTGGTCATTCTCCATGAGCTCCCCTTTCTTCTTCTCTGACTCTACAGCTGCTTTTTTGGTTGTCACCACAGTTACCACTTTGGTAACAGTTGGTCCAGATTTCTACAAAGACAGTGAAGAAAAAATATTGTGAATTATTAAGAAAAACTATGTGAAACAAAACCATA
Organism: Ceyx melanurus; assembly: GCA_024611195.1. NCBI lineage: Eukaryota > Metazoa > Chordata > Aves > Coraciiformes > Alcedinidae > Ceyx > Ceyx melanurus. The sequence goes on along the minus strand of JANHGL010003581.1, from coordinate 11,660 downwards.
GTGTATTTGGACTTTTGAATGCATTATACTGGGGTTTTGCTTTCACTTCCTTCAGTTAAATTTGATCAAACAGCTGAATAAAACCAGCAGAAAATCAAAGCTAAAGCAAACAGACATTTAACTTATTCCTTTTTATCACTGATTTTACCTTTTCACTCCCACCACCTTTCACACTTCTCATATTAAACTTCTTGACCTCTTCTTTGACTTCTTCCATATAAGCATCTAGAGGATCTAATTCTTCATCTTCAACCTCATTGCCTTCTTTTTCTCCTTCTGCAGTTTCCTCTTCATCATCTAATATGAACAACAAAGAATTGCTCACTTCTTGTGTGTTCAATTATCAGCCTACCCAAATAATCACATGGCAGTTTTATTCCTGTATCACATTTCCTCCTAGAAATCTCTCCAGCTGCTTCATCTCAATTGGATTTTAAACCATTTGGAGGCATGACCAGGTTTAGGCTTTATTTTATATTCACACTCTCAATTGTATTTTAACTGTTATATATAAAGAGATAAATACCATCATCATCTTCCAAACTCCATTTTTTCCCCTGTTTCATCTCCTCAATCTCTTTTTTCAGTTCTCCTATATTTTCCATAGCTTTCTTGCGTTGTTCTTCCCGCCACTTTTCCACTCTCTCTTTTCTTTTTCTCATTTCTTCTTCTAGTTTGTTCTGATCAAAATTCTAAGAGAAAAACAAAAATGAACCAACCAAACCAATCAATCAATGTATTGCTGCTGTGCTTCTCCAAACACCTGGAAGTGCTGGGTGAGGGTGCCAGGGCAGACTGGCTGGACAGCCACTAACTTCCAACTTAAATACCATCAACCAGAACATTTTCAAGTAAAAAATGCAGTTTCTATTTTCTTTTTTTCAGGATAGTAGTTGGTATAGACTTTTGAAGATATAAGCAAATTAAACTTTATTTACTAGGAAAAAAAAAAAGACTGTAACTCACAGCATTGACTCATTTTGACATGAACAAGGCAAAGGAAGCTCCTCTCCCTCTGTTCTGGAATTCCTGACTACATTCACAGGCTAAAAAATATTCAGCTACCCTATGACATCTACTGTGTGAAAAATGCAAAACCCTTCACACTTGCCTGTGGTTCCTGGACTAAGCAGCTTGAAATCATGAACTGAGCAGAATGTATTTTATGCTGTGACAGGCACCTGTGGTACTGAAACCTCCTTCAGCAGGGATTCTGTCCAGCTCTAAGAGCAGAGTTTCTTTTGCTAAGGCAGTAATCTGTGGTGAACTGAATTCCTGGTTTAAATTCTTTTAAATGCAGAAATATTAAAAGTCTCTACCTCAGTGGCCACAGTATTTGTGGTGGCATCTTTATCCTTTTCTTCTTCTTTGTCATCTTTGTCTTTTTTCTTTTCTTTGGAAACTTCCACACCTTCTGTCTTTTCTTTAGACCTCGATCTGAAAGGCAAGATCAAAGAGTTCTTAGAACATCACACGTGCTGGACAGAAACTGAACTATGGAACACTCTGAAAACATAAACCTGTGCAAATAGCTTCCAATGCTTTCCTCCCATGTGATGGAAATACTGCCTTTAACTAGCAGAAATGGAGCATCTATTGCAACCCCCCAGTTCCCATGTTTTGCTTCTGTTCTTCTCATTTCTTTACAGGTGGAAGGTGCAGACTTCCTTTCCAGAACACTTAAACTGATACTCTAGGGATCCTGCAGTTGATTTGACACCTCCTTGAAGAAAGCAGTTAGAAAAGAGATACTAAAAATTTCCTGTCTGCTGAACTTCTGGAGAAAGGTAAAGTGATCCAGTATCCTGATGGGAACTTGAACACCCCCCTGGGCAAACAGGCTGAAAGACATAAAACCACTTCTCCCTGGGAAAAGCCACTTATCCAACCCAAATGCAATGTGCAGGCTTGCACAGAACACCAAAACCATTTCTCACAGGTTTTATTACCCTTACTTGCTTCCAATGAGTGCCCTCATGCAACTCCCTCCTTCCACAAACAAAGCTTTTTCTGATGAGTCCCTCAGTGCTCCCATGCACCTTCCAGTGCCTGCAGGGAGCTGATCCAAAGCCTGCAGAGGGGCTGTTTCCAAAGGCCTGCAGTGAAAGGCCAAGGGGCAATGGCTTGAAATGAGAAAGGAGGGGATGGAGATGAGAACTAAGGCAGAAGTTCTTTCCCAGCAGAGTGGTGGGCACTAACACGGGTTGCCCAGGGAGGTGGTGGAGGCCCCATCCCTGGAGACATTCCAGGTGGGGCTTCAGGAGGCTCTGAGCACCCTGCTCTAGGTGCAGATGTCCCTGCTCTCAGCTGGGGTTGGACTGGATATGCTCTGGAGCTCCCTTCAACCCAGACATCGCTATGGTTCCAAGACTGGGATTAGACAACACAAATACCTGTTTTCTGTCTTCCTATTCTTGCTCGGACTGGAGGAACGGGACCTTCTTCCTCTGCTCCTGCTTCTGGAGCGTCTCCTCTCCCGGCTGCGCGACCTCCTCCTCTCTCGGCTCCGTTCCCTTTCTCTGCTCCTCGAGCGCCTGCCACGGCACAAACAGCACAGAACAGCCCTTCTTTAGCAGGTGATCATGGCACAGCCTCCGCCAGCTGCCGAGGGATAGGCCGCAGAGGGAGCCCAGCAATCACCAAGGCCACCGGGAGTACAAACTCCAGCACCAGCTGCTGGAAAGCATTGAGCAGGCCAAAGCTTAAGCACAGTAAAGCGTCAAAACAGCAGCGATGAAACTAGAGTGGAAGAGCAGCCCCCGTGGAGGAGCACCCCGGGGATGAGCGGCCGCCCGTACCTTTGCCGCTTCCTGTCCCGGGAGCGGGACCGTCTCTTGTCCCTGCTGCGCGACCTCTCGCGCCGCCGCTCGCGCTCCCGGCTCCTGGAGCGTCGGTCTTCTCCGCGCTTCCTTTTGTCGGAGGGCGAGCGGCTCCTGGAGCGGCTGCCGGAGCGGCCGCGCGACGCTGAGCGCTTCCGGTAGTGCCTGCGGTGCGGGGGGGCAAAGGGGAGTCAGCGCAGGGACAACTCAGGGTTTCATTTGCATATTCAGCCCTACGTAATGATTTCTAATCATAGCACATCTTGATTGCTTGGGCTTGGATCAGCTCGAAGCATCACCTTCCCAAAGTGACTGATCTCTGCGCTGTCCTAAGGATGCTGAAGCTGTCTGGTCCTAGTTTGGCTTCCCAATATAAACACCTGTGGGAACCCCAGGATGGCAAGCACATCCTTGGAATGGATTCAGCCAGGCTGGATGGGGCTCTGAGCAGCCTGCTCCAGTGGGAGGGGTCCCTGCCATGGCATGGGGGTTGGAACTGCATGAGCTTTAAGGTGCTTTCCAACCCTAGCAGTTCAATGATTCCGATTTCCTTGTCAGAATCCCACCCATTTCCATAACACAGGAAAAGACCAGGACTCTTGGAAGCTGTTTCAAAAATCCGTGGAACAAATAGAACTATTCTTTATTGATTTTTTACATGGTAGATAGTTCCTACCCAGGTAAGCTGGGTAAATGACACCCTGCTCCAAGGAAAAGCTGTCAAACTGCAGTTCCAGAAACTTCAAACCCCGAGGATGAGCGACACAGGGATGGAGAAAGAATTTGGTGCTGACATCCAAAGAAATTCCACAACTTAATCAGCTTCAAGCACTTAGCCAGGCTCCAGGGGCAGTGAAGGAGATGGGAATCTCTTTTTCTCCCCTCATCTCCTGTCTCTCCAACCCCTCCAGTCACCCACCAGAGTCACTCCCTTGTCCACCCTCCTGTATCCCAGAGCTCACAGACCCTTCCTCCAAGCCCAGCAGCCAGGCCTGGGCAGCAGGGACTCAAGACCCCAGCCCCCCACCTCCTTCCTTCCCTTCTGGTGCCACCCAGCATGACCACTAAAAGAAACCAGTTTATTTCATGGTGTATTCCAGTACCACATGTACTGGGAACCAGTACAGTACCAGAACTGTGTCCACACAGGGCCTGTCAGCTTCCAAAAGTCTGATGGACACTTCTTTACACCCACTCTTGTTGATGGGCTCCTGCAGCCCATCCCACCCCACTCACTCCTCACACTCACCCCACCCATCTCCCCTCAAACCTCACAGGTATTGGAATAGAAAATGAAAACAACTTTAAACCAACTTTCTGTGATATTTTTCACCCCAAAATGAGTAAAAGTGAGAAGAGCTGCTCTGTGACAAGCAAGAGATCCCTGCTCGCTGGAGGGTCACCAGTTTGGGGTCCAATCCCCAGGAGATTTTGCAGCCCGAATCTCTTTGGCAACAGCAGCCCTGGCCAGTCTGGAACTAACGAGTCATTGCCATGGGAGCTCCCAGCTCTGAGCTGAAACACTAACTGGACCCCCAGGCGGGGCTGAAACATCCAACTCCTCTGCCTCAGGGCACAAATCCCTAGAAAACCGCCGCTCCGGAAGGATAACGGCACCCGGGGATTGTGCCGTCGGTTTTAGGGTTAAATCCGACGGTTTGGGTTAAGCTAGGAGTCGAGCCACGCGGCAGAGCAGCGCTGGAGGTGGTTTAAAGCCCGACAGGCGAGACCCGCTCCCAGTCATCCCGCCAGCGCAACAGGATGGAGCCGCGGAGCACGGGGACCGCGATCGCGTTACCGCGCAGCCGGTTCCAACACCCGATCGCGGCCCGGTTCCAGCTGCCAAAGGACGAAAGATCCCGTGACCCGGTACGGGCTGAAAAAAACCACGGGGAACCGTCTCATCCTGGTGAAAAAACCCCGAATATCGCCGGTGGGACTGTAAATCGAGCCAGGTGGGCTCAGAGAGCCTCGGCAATTCGCGCCCCTTAGCCTCGGTTCTTCGGACCCTACGCCCCGCACCGTAACAGGCGGCGGGACCGCGCAGCTCCCCCGCGCCGAGCCCGAACGGGCCTGCGGGCCCGGACCCGCGGCCACGACCCCCGGGGGGTTTCCTCGGAGCGGCGTGGGGCGGAGGGCAGCCGGGCAGCTCCCGCAGGAGCGCGGACTCTCCTCGCAGGGCCTCGGCCGCGCCACCCGCCGGGCCCCGACACGCCTGTTCCAGAGCCCCGAGCCGCCCAGCCCCGCTCTCAGAGCCCGCTCCGCGCTCCCTACCGGGCCCGGCCCCGGGGCCTGCGCCGCGGCCATCAGCGCTGCCCGCCGCCGCCCTTTGTTCCCCGCCACGCAACCACCCGCACCGCGCCGCCACCCGGGAGGAGCCGCGAGTCCCTGTGTGGGCCCTGCCGTGGAGGCGGCGGCGGCACCGGCGCCGCCCTCACCTGGACTCCCGGCCCATGGCGGCGGCAGCGACGGCGCGACCCCTGCGTTAGACGGCGGCGGCCATTCCGCGCCCCAGCGCCCGGCTCGACGAGAGGCGCGGCGGGAAGGAACCGCCCCCCGCTTCCGGCCGCCGCTTCGCTATAGCGCCCCCTCGTGGCCGGAGGGTGCAACGCCAGGGGTGGGCAGCACCCTAAAAACAGGCAGATTCCCCTCAAAACCAGGCAGGATCCTCCCAAAAACGGGAAACGTCCCCAAAAAAACAGCATAAAAAAATCCCAGGCTGCGTCTGGCAGGAAGATTTCTGTCGCCACCTTCGAAGAAAACCGGCTTCATTGTTCCCTGGATAGGGCAGTGTGTTGGGTGACTGTACAGCAGGTGGGGCAGCTCTTCTGGTGTTTAATTCAGATTAGGACTCCTTTTATCTTTTTTTTTTATACTAAAGACTAAAAATTAATTATTTATGGTGCAGATCTTAATACACAGCATTTATTATTTTTTAAAATTTATTTGTATTACATTTGGGCATATAAATAAGAGTCAGGACAAGAGTAACCTTGGAGCAAATTCAGTATTTACATCTCTCAACCTTCATTTTCAACGACAGCTACTTCCAGTTGCTGAAATTCTCGTCTGAATATCAACAAATCTAAAATTTCTGGATGAATATTGGTGCTAACAGCCCTCAATCAGAATCTTTTGCAGCCCAGCTCTGCGTATCTTTAACGTGATCATTTAAAATAATCATAAAACCCCCCAAAATGGTCATAGCAAACAGAAATTTCTTGGTTTCAACCCAGTTTTAACTCCCCCATCCCTTATAGTCCAAGGGATTTAAACAGGAACAGCTAATGGGATTTCACTGGGGGAATTCCAGCACACCAAAAAAGGGATATGGCTGCTGAGCCCAGTGCTGTTGGCTCAGGGTGTTCCCCTCCATAATTAAGATTTACTGGCAAATGTCTGGTAATAAAGAGACAAGCTGCAGTAATTAATAATTAATTAATAATGAAAAGTTGTTTTATGCAACCCTGCAAGGAGCAAAGGGAAAAAAAACAACCACACCAAATAATTCCTTTTTAAAATTTACATCCAGCAGAGCAAACATTTGACAGCACAGGTTGGTGGCCAGCATTCCCAACTCCCCCCCCCCATGAGATCAACTGGGAAAATAGCAAAGGCATCAGAACAGAAGCATGTGGATGAGCTCCACTGGGATCAGGGTGGATGGATGAGCCCCACTGGGATCAGGGTAGATGGATGAGCCCCACTGGGATCAGGCTGCTGGAAACACACAGGGACAAGACAAACCCTTTTCTTTCTTCCTGCTCCTTGATTAATGACATTTGCAAGCAACTGGACTGTTTGTGGTTGGTTCTGCACTAGGGTCATCCAAGGAAATTCAGCATCACAACAAATAAGGTACAGCAAGGCAAGGACTGGGACAAGGGGGGGATGTTCCACTGGTGTTCTCCAGGAGCAGTGACTCAGATCAGCACCCTGGGTTGGAGCAGCAGAACACTGGGGGGGGGTTTTCCTTTTATTTAGAGCTTTCCTTAAAAATAAAAATGGGAACACCACAAAATGAGCAGTTCTTGTTAGCTACAGGCATACTTGGAGATCTAGAGAGAGATACATGGTTCTGCTGGAAGGAATTCTCTTTGCTCTCACTGGAAAGAACAAGGATGGGCATCACCTAAAGCAAATCAAGCAGCCACTGGCATCCTATTCCCATTGTAACAGGACTGGAATCAACCCAATCTACCACTGGGCAGCCTGGGATCCTGCTCCTCCTTTCCCAACATGCCTGGATTGAAGGCTCTTCATTCACCAGGGAAGGATGTTAACCGAGGTTCCAACCAGTCTGCAGAGTCAGGAGTTAAAGGGACACAGTCCAGGAAGCTTCAGTGGAACTGCTGCCCCCAAATTCCACAGCCATCAGGGTCCTTCAGAACCAAAGAACAGGATGAGTTCGTGGCAAAAGATGAAGGTGAAGAAATAGACACAAAGGTCTGTGAAAACATCTCCCATTTTGCTGTAGGTGTCCATGGAGCGACTGATCACCTCAGCAGGGATCCCAGACAGCAGCAGAGCAGCAGTGAGCACTGTGGTTTTCACCTTCTTCTCACACTAAAATGCAAACAAACAAACAATCAACCCACTGGTTCTTCTCACCCAGTTCTGTTTGTGCCAGCCTGGCACTCTCTGGATTCCAGAGACTCCATGGCAGGGTTGGATGGAGATTCCAGGACTCCCAGCCCTTCTCCCAGCCATGGATTTGTGCTGTGGGGGATCCAGAGGCTCAGCAGGTAAAACTCATTCCACCTACTCCACCACTGGCTCTACAGCAGAGTGGGAAGAGTCCCAGGAGAAGCCAAGCCAGGCCCAACAGGATTCATCCCATCAAATTATTTGGCAAAAAAACCCACCAGTGTTGCTTTTCTAACCCTGAAAAAACTTAATTCTGAGCATTTCTTTCTCTTTGTGACTCCATGTGGCAGTTTTATCCTCTCTGAGCTCAGAAACAGCCAAAAGCCCTTTGGAAAGCTGTCCTTCAGATGAGGTATCCCAAGGATTCAAAACCTGACAGGCAGGAAAAGGGAATGAAACAGCCAGAAGCCCTTTGGAAAGCTGTTCTCCTGTCCTTAAGATGAGGTATCCCAAGGATTCAAAACCTGACAGGCAGGAGAAGGGAATAATGACTGAAATTGTTGATACTTTGGTGATATTTCCCAGGCCTCTTAATTTAATCCAATCTAAATGAAGCTTTCAAAATGCTTTCTGGGTTCCTTGGGAGAAAACTGCAGGGTAACAGGTTGATTGACCTCATCTGGGGGTCAGCACAAGGAAAGCAAGTTGTGGAAAAGCACTTGACATTCTGAAACTGAAGAGCTGATTTCCAAGGCAGCAGAAACAGGATCAAAAAGACCTGGCAGAGGAGCCAGAAGCCTGAGGTTAATTCCAGTGTCTTGTGATGTGTCAGCTTAGGATGTCTGCTGTGAATTTTAGTTATCAATGATATGCTTAATGACAGAAGAGCTGCTGCTTTAGTCTGATTTTCTCCAGCTAATCTCAAAGTCTTTAAAATGCAGAGTTTTTCCCTTTCATCTGGGGATTGCACAGCACAGGATCCCACTCTGAACTGCAGACCTGACACCTCCAGCAGCCAAACAAACACTTCAGCACAATTAACTGCTGTAAATAAATTAAGCAAGTGCTGGAGCAAATCTTGCTTAATAAGCAGCAAGTTTCACACACAAATAAACACCTCATGTCAAGCTGTCATGCCAGGGGAAGGCAGAGCCCTTAAAACCCAAGGACTGCCTCATTTTTTTCATGGGCACCATCCCAAATTTCATCACATGCAAACCAGCTGCTGACAGAGCAGATGGTAACAACAGAAAAACCTGGTCTAGGGGAGCAAAATTTTCCCAGAGCCATGAAAAAACTACCCCTGGTCAGATGCTTTTACTTAGGCTACAGCCAAAGGAATTCCTAGTCCATGTTTTCACAGCAGCATAAAGAAAATTGAGCCTAAATCTGGGTGGATGGAGGATTAGTGTCAATTATCAGCCTTTGGTAACTCTCAGGGCTACAGTTTAAAACAAGGGAAGCAAATTTCACATGCACTGGTCCCAAACTGATACAATCTAAGCACAAGTTTAAATATATGACATATTTAATCTAACTGAAAAAAAACCAAAATACTTTACCTTTGGAAAGTACTTGGACAGCCCCATGTAAGCAAGTTGTAGAGTGAGAAATGGTGCAAATATTGACTGAAGGAACAGAAAAGAATATAGACAAATTAACTTGGTCAGAAGTAGCAGAGCCAAGACAGAAATTTAATAAATAAAATCAGGTAGGCAAAATAATAATTTATGAGCAACAGCTTTTTTGAACAGTATAAACCCAAGCAGACAAATTACAGGTGAAATATGAGGTTCTGCCTGAAAACCTGAAATCCCAGAAGCACCCAGCAGTGTGTAAAACTGGAGGTGGCAGGTTGCACCAGCCACCCACCTTGGCACCAGGTCTCAGTGTGGAGGAACTTTCCTCAGCAGGTTGATAAACCAGGAGGATCTACTTCTCTTGGGCCAACTGTTGTTGTTCTTACTCTGTTATTGTTTTGTAGGCTCTGATCTAGAGGAGCAGTTGACTCAAGCTTACAAAGACAGAATTAACTTCCAGAGGGGACTTCAGCTGCAACAACTACTCCAGTTCTGCTGCTCCTCAAACATTGTGGCCCAAAGGTGAGCTACTGGATCTCAGGAAGAAGTTCTTGACCTTGAGGGTGGTGGATCAGTGGAATAGGCCATCCAGGGAGGTGGCTGAGGCCCCATCCTTGGAGATATTCAAGGTGAGGTTGGCCAAGGCTCTGAGCAGCCTGGGCTAGTTGAGGGTGTCCCTGCTCACTGCAGGGGGGCTGCACTAGATTTGGAGGTCCCTATGATTCCACTCTCAGCTGGCACACAGAGGCTGTGCTGGGTAACACACACTCATCTCAGGATTGATGGAATTTCCAGTAGCTGGAAATGCAAGAAAGTGCCTCAAATTCCCAACTCTGTCCCTGCTAACCCTAGAGAAAGGTTATTTCAGGGTGAAGTTTGCAGTAAAACCAGCAACTCAGGCTTGTTTGTTCCCCCTGAACTCACCAAGTACTTGCAGACAAAAGCCCTGACAGCTACGGCAAGCAGAGCACACCCCACCAATCTGAACACCCGGAAAGAGTCAAACTCCTCCACTGCATTCCCAGCCTCCTGGCTTGACTTCTCGTGCATCAGCTGGTTCCTCAGCTTCAGAGCTTCATCAAACCTGGAGAAATACTGCTCCAATCCATGCCTGGGGGGCCGTGCTGCTGCTTCAGGGGGCAGCTCCCCCCTGCTGCGGTGCCGGAGCTCGGCTGCGCCTTCGCTGCCGAGCTCTGGGCTTGGGCTGAAAGAGTCCTTGTCCCCTCTGAGGTCTGCTGGGTGGTCAGCAGTGCCTGCCATGCTGCAGACAGAATCACCCAGCACGACTCTCTTGGCAACAGAAGGAATGGGCAGGGAGTTTGATTTGTCTTGCTCGTGCTGAAGTTTTGATTCCGCGTGGCTTTCGTCGTCTAAAGAGAGACAGAAATGCAGAGCTGTGGGCACTGGGTGTGTGGGACACACCTCAGCCACACTGGGCTGGGAAAAGCTCATTTATCATTAGTAAACATGCTAATTATGATAGAATCACAGAATAATCCTGGTTAGAAAGGAGCCACTGAAGGAGCTGGGAGTGTTTAGTGTGAGGAAGAGGAGGCTGAGGGGAGCCCTCCTCACTCTCCAGCACCTGACAGGACACAGAGAGGCTGGTGCTGGGCTCTGCTCACAGGGCATTGGTGACAGAAGCAGAGGGGATGGATTCCAGCTGAACCAGGGGAGGGGCAGACTGGGCAGGAGGGAAAAATCTTTAGTAGCCAGAGGCTGGCACAAGCTGCCCAGGGAGGGGGCTGAGTCCCCAGCCCTGAGGGTGTGTTAAAGGGTTGTTTGGATGTGGGTTTGAGGGCCATGGTTTAGGGGTGAACTGTGTAGAGGAGGGTGAATGGTTGGACTGGATGATCCCAAGGGGCTTTTCCAACCTGAATGATTCTCTGAAATGAAAGCACTGGGTTTCCTCAAGCAACACCCCAGCACACACAAGAGGGAAGATGGAGCAATGTCATAAGAGAAAGGATTACAGTCACCCAGGAGCAGAGCTACAGGCTGACACAGGAGCAGGCAACAGGTTCACTTTGGCTTCTCTGTGGTCAGAGGCAAAACAAGATTAACCTGCTGTTAATTTCTACCCATCTAATGATGAAAGAGGTGACCCCAGAGAACACAAACCAAGCCCAGAGGAACACGGGACAGTCTGGTCCTGCCGTGGAGGAAGGGCCAACGCTTAAAGCCTATTTTTCAGCATTAAAGCCGATTAATTCAGGGCTTATGGGCACCTTCAGAAGCTAAACTCCGAGAACTCCTCCCTCACGGCCCCGTTGCCTCCTCCGAGCAGGGTCAGAAGACAAACAACCCACCCATGAACCTGCAAGAAAAACCCACACGTCGGCCGCAAACATCCCCTGGCCGGTTGTTACCCAAACGCAGGGAAACTCTGATCGAAAGCCAGAGCTGCCCCAGCAAGCAGCCGCCGGGGCAGAACGTGGGGAGCTCTCATCTTATCTCCAATGAAAGAGGGCAACGACAGCTCGTCTGCTCGCCAGGGAACGGCGGCAACAGGCCCCAGAGGCGGGCAGGGCACGCTGCCAGTGACACGCGTGATTCTACCCGCGGTCTCCCGAGCACCGCAGCGGGTCGTGCTCGCAGGGCTGGGCCGAAGCGCTGCCGCTGCCCCAGGAGGCCGCGGTGAAGGCCGGAGGAGGCCGCAACGGGGCCGTTCACC